>VXAZ01004442.1:5993-130886 GCA_013399875.1 Gymnorhina tibicen | reverse complement strand
GGGACACGGCTCTCCCCGGGCAGCGGGCGGGGGTCCGCGGCGCCTTGGCCGCGCTCCGCGCACACGTCCGGCACCGCAGGGCGGCGGGGCCGCGCTCCCTCCGCGCCGTAAGGAGCGGGGCGGGGCCGGTGGGGGCACCGCCCGTCGGGGGGCCCCGGTCGTCTTCGTGCAGGACGGGCAGCGGGGGTAGCGAGAGCCAGGCTGCTCCCGGCCGGGGCACCTGCTGCCTTTCCCCGGGTGGACGGGACGGGGGGTGCTTCTCGACTCTCCGCGAGCTGCCTCGGGAAGAAAAGCTCACCTGGTTGCCTTCACATCTCTGACGAGTTCTTCATACCCGTCGTTTTTCTGGGACCAGTTTTTGAGGGAGGGATGTGTGTGTCTGTGTCTGTGTGTCTGTGAGAGTATTTTGGTTTTTAGGGCCCTTCAGGGAAGGGAGGGAAGTAGGTGACACAGGTTACTGGTGCACGTTTTTTGGTAGTTTAGGTGTCACTCCAAAGGCACTCAGCAACACACCGGTGAGATTGGATCCCATAATTCAGAAGTTGTGGGCGTGCTGGAGCAACATCAAGTAAAACAGCATGGGCGGCTGGCAGTGCTGTGTCCAGACAAGTGCACACGCTCCCAGTACCTGGTGGCAGAGCAGCAGTGTTGCACCATCATAGTAGGTTTACACCAAGCCAGAACTAAGCAGACGAGACGCTGCGGGTGTGGGCATCCTAATGAGAGATGTATTAGTAGGAATAAGTGAGCACAATTACAAAGCTCCAGCTGACCTCATCCAGAAGAAGATATTATATATGTTAATTACAAGGTTTGGCTTTCTTAGGGAAACATTCTTAGGCACCATTACAGATCCCTTAAAGAAGATGTCTGCTTGGTCCCAGTGCTGCAGTGGGTTCTGGCTGCTCAAGCTCATACCTGCAAGGGGCCCTGCTGTTTTCATGGGATTGCTTTGGTCACAGAAACCTTATGGTACTTACGGTAATTCACAGAGGCCTAAATTTAGGCTGTGCACAGAGTTGCTAATTAGGAAATGTCAGTGACATTCCACTTTATTTTTCTGAATAAAACATACTACAAAAATACAATCCAAATTAATCTCTGGGACTTTCTTGAGTATTTTATCCGTGTTCATGCATTGTTAGGTCAGGGTATAGGCACACTGTTAATCCAGTTGTTAATGAGAGGGTTTTATCTCAGACACAGTTTCATGGGATCATTGCTCAGTTTTTCAATGCATATGCTAGTTGCAGCCACTCCAGCTTTAATCACATTGCTGCTTTCTTTACAGGATTTCTCCCTCTGAGTCATGGAGTGGGTTTAATCAGTATGTAGGAAATTGCCCACTTTATCTTTTTTTTTTAGTTAATCGTCTGTTTTTATTAAGCATTCTGGGAAATGTTTGCGTGATGATATACCTGCACATCAGGCAAGTAGTAGTGGTGTGTCATTTTCTTTTATGAGTGTAAATCTCTGGGAATGGATGCAGCATTGCTGTGTGAGAATGTTACAGTTACTTTTGTTACTTATTTAATCAAAGCATTTTTCTTCCACATCTTCTAAGACACTCTTGGTTGTGCTGGGCTGGTAAGTTAGGATCAGAAGTCCTGCTGGCAAAGACTGAAAGGAAGCCAATAATTGTTATGATCCTTTTTCGTGTTCTAGCTTGTAGCTGTGAAAATTGCTTGTGGTGTTCTGTAATACAGTAGGACAATGACTTATTAACTGCTACATGTTATTGCATCAGCAGAACCTGACTGAGCTGCAGGTGACTGTATAGTTGGCAACCAGGCAAGAAACCTGGTATTTTATTTTGCATACGGTGTAGACATTGCTGCTTCAATAATAATTACATGAAAAGGCGGATTCATTATTTTCCTGAGTAGTTTGGAGAACAGAATTATTATTCATCAAAGTTTGTGTTTCCAGAAGATTCTACTTTGTTAGACATTCAGTACCCATTGGAGGGCTCCCCAGTAAAAGAGAAGTGGTGGTTATGACAATGGGATGTGTTGAACACAGGATGGCTGCTCCTAGCTAATGTAAGATTTCTGGTTATCCACTACAGGCAGAAAACCAGTTTCTAGGAATTTTACCTTCAGCATCTCAAACCCAACTTGTTACAAGACGATAAGGAAAGAATCTCTCCACATAGGAATAGTCCCTTATGAAGCTGCTGTTTTTCTCAGAGTTGTTTGTTGAAGCTTGAAGTGGGAGGGTGAGGATGGCTGCTCTGCTGTCCCTAACTGTCCTCACCTCCTACGCACACATGCATGTTCATGCCCAGGCACAAGCACACACAGCTCCTCTTGTTGGCTGACCCTTCACACCATCCACCCTGTGGGGAGGAGAGCAGTGCTCAGCTTCTGAACTGCTGGTGGCAATAAGAGAAACTGTTTCATGTCCCCATTCCGTCCCTGTGAACAAGGGCTTTCTGTGTCTTCCCTTGTGCCGCTTTCCTCTGTATTTTCAGTGCCTCCCTTCCCTCACAAGGGTTCCCATTTCTCTGCTTTCTGCCTAGGGGATCAATCATTTTGGGGTGTCAGCATTTTGAACTCATTTGGGAACAAGGGTAGAGGTGGCAAGCAGCTGGAAGGTGTTACTGGCTCTCAGAGCCCTTTTTTGATGCAAAGACAATTGCTGATGTGATTGTAGTTGACAAGTCTGTTAAAATAATACCAAAGACTTTTGCTTAGATTATTTTTCTCTTCTGGCTTTCCAGCTTTCTTGAAAATTGACAGGATTCTCCTGAGTCATGGTGCCTAAAAACTGCCCTGGGAAAGTGGAACTAATAGGATGTATTCTTCCAAAATCACTGTCCTACATACAGATGAATGGGAATAAAGCTGAATGTAGGGCATTTGTAAAGCCAAGATTAAAAAAATAGTGTTGTTTTCCCTTGCCTTTTAAAATTTCTCAGGAGATGTGGTCAGATACTGTGAAAGCTGTCTAAACAAGTTCTATTATTTTACTGTCTTGTAAGTAAAGTGATATCTTCATGTTATACTGCTGACAGAAGGCGATGCATTTTGGAAAAATAATGTGGATCTGAGGTCTTAATTTCTTTTTAATTTGCCTTTGTTTCTCCTTACAACTCTAGGAGGTGAGACATTAACTGTGGATAAGTATTTCAACATCAGTTAATCAGAGAGTAATCAATTTTCCTAGAACTATTCTGCTAAAAGATATTTTTGTGGAAGGTAATTCCAAAGAAAACTAAATGCACAGTGGAAAAGTAATTAAATTCTAAATTTGCTGCAATGGCAAACAGATGACTGCAAATGTACCTAGTCTATGTGAGTGGATCCAGCATGTATCTGAAATTCTGAACTATGGCAATATATATAGCAGTTGGACAGTTACAGTATCCATGACTGAGCATAAATAAATCACAGCAAAAGATATTTAGAGACTCTTGTGTTGTTACATAATCAATAGGTTCCAGTTTCTGATTCACTGATGTAATTAAAAAAATCAAACGAAAACCAAAAAAAAGCATGGTCTGGTTCTAAAGATTAATTTCTCCAGTTTTTGTTTTCTTCTGGTTCTCATAATCATACTGTCTTTTTCAGCTTGGAGCTCTATAGTAAAGTTAGATGTGGGCTCTTCAAAGGAGAATCCAGAATATTTAAGACATTGCTGCATGAGAGGAATGCTGCAGCAATTTCTTCTCTAAAACATTTCTTATGTATTTTGGTTTAGATGTTGTTGGTTAGGGTTTCTTTAAGGGTTTCTCTGAAGCCCATGGTGAAAACACAGGAATTAAATGATAAACCATGAGAATGAAATACTATAAAAAGAGGAAAAAGTATCTTGGAGAAAGCATAATTTTTGTGTTGCAGCCAGTGAGAGTACTATAATAAATGAACCTAGACACACAAGGAAGGCTTATTTTAGCTGATTTTCAAGTCTTTCCGTTTTCACCTTTAACAGCTCCTAGTGCTGAGAAACAATCAATGAAGCAATATTGCTGAAGTAGCTGTACAGTCTCCTTTGTCATTGGTGTCTGCTCTATTTCAAATTTATTTGTCTTAATACTGTCATCTTAAAGGCTGTGAAGGTATTTTTGGATTGATGTGTTCTACATGGTATTTAACATCTACTAGCGAATATGTCTTGGATTTTAATTACACTAACAGAATTAGCTTTAGAGTTCACTAACTGATCTTCATGCTTGCTGACACGTGACATTGCATATGTTGTATGCCTTCTTGTACATAATTTCTGACAATTTACCAATAAGTATTTATGCTGTCATTCTTTAATGCAGATTAATAGCAGTAAGTTTTGTAGATAATATACTATGCTTTAATAGTACAACTGATAATTACCTTAAAGTTTGACCGTAGGTTGTTAGCCTTTTCATTTTGCAGATTTCCTTTTGATTCCAAGCAGGTTTTTCTGTAAGGGTGCTTTAGGAGAAAATCCTGTGAGTGCTAATAGAAATGGTCAGCGTGGTAACTGTAGCAATTATAACCAGATCCTGGTCTGAACTGAATGCTGCATTACTTTATTAAAAGTGATGCAGTTTTAAAATCAGCTTCATGTGAGCAGTGTGACTTCTCAGGGTGGTTGAGGCTTTGGGTAGTTGTGACAGAACTTTCTTGGTTCAGCTTTCAGGCATAATCCCTTAAACCTGTTTGGAAAGAATCACCTGTGATGTGGGAAGATAAATTCAGTCTCTGTATTTATTTGATCATCTGCTGAGATTGCAGATAGGGTGTCAGTTGGTGCCATCTGTGTTTATAGATTTTGCAATAGTATTCACTGGGAGATTATCTGAAAGCCAAATTGGTTTACATAGGTCAGTGAATTGCAGCTTGCAAGACTTGTGTCTGGGATCATTGTAAACAGGTTTTTCAGACTTTTCATTGAACTTTCATTTGTCAAAACCTGACCTCCTCACTGAAGTGTGTGGTGGTGATAAAGCACCAGTGTTATATGTTGGTAGATACATTCGACTTTAATGGTAATGTACTCTTGTTTTGTCTCTTAGCATATGTGTATTGCTTCAATACATCATCTGCAGATAGTAACTTTGAGGAGGGAAGGCAGTACCAAAAATACTTTCATATAAACAGGTGGGTTTTTTATTAAATGTTTAATGAGTCATATATATATATATACAGTGCTGTAAATATAGTTGCTGTTCCTGCAGTTAAAGTACCTGTAGAAGAGAAGATGCTGTGGATGAGAGTACATATATTCTATCAGATATTAGGAGTTTACTGATGTTGTGGTTTCAGCTGAGTTAGAGTTGTTTTCCTTCATAGTAGCTGGTATAGTGCTATGTTTTGGGTTAGTACGAGACTAATGTTGATAAACACACTGATGTTTTCATTGTTGCTGAGCTGTAGTCACACCAAGTCAAGGACTTTTCAGCTTATCATGCTCTGATAGCAAGTAGACTGGGGTGAACGAGAAGTTGGAAGGAGACATAGCCAGGATAGCTGACCGCAACTGACTACTGGCATGTTCCACGCCAAGTAGCATTGTGCTCAGCAATAAAGCTGGGGGAAGAAGAAGAAGGGGATTGCAGTGATGGTGTTTGTCTTCCCAAGTCACTGTTACCTGTGATAGAGTGCTGCTCTGGTGGTAATGAATGAGCTCTGGTCTGCCCGTGTGAAGCATTGATTGAATTCCTAGTTTTGCTTTGCTTGTGTGCATGGCTTTTGCTTTTTACCTATTAAAGTGTCTGTTAAAATGTCTGTATCTAGCCCATGAGTTTTATCATTTTTACTCTTCTGATTCTCTCCCCATCCCTATGAGGGAGAGTGAGTACGGTCATGACAACTAAAGCAATATTTGTACAGAATATCTCGATGGAATTCTTCATGTGCAAAGAATGGCAGCATCTTTCTGCACAACTGTTGAGTTACGTACTGAATTATGCTTGAAATATAAATATTGGAGAATATCTTGTGCAAATACGCTAGTTCTTGCAGCCTTTGATGAAACTTATTTCAGAAAATAAGGCGGTAGGTATACATGGTCATCATGACAATTTTGGCAATTGTAACTATTTCGTGATAGCCACCTGATAAAACTTGAATTTCATTCTGCACAGGCAGGTCTGAGTAATTTAAAGTCTACAAGAAAATTTTAAAGGTAAGTTCTAGTTTAAATACGGCAATGTATTCTTTTAATTTGCATGTTGGAAATAGTAGCATATATTTTAATTTTATATTCAGTCATATTTGTGGATGTGCTTCTGTGCTCTTAGAAAATTGTTTTAAGTTCAACATAAGTGGTGGGATAAATTTGGCATAATAGTAAAAGTTTTGTGCATTTTTACATCTCTTCACTCTCTCTCTGCATTGACTTTTTTCAGGCTAGTTTTTCTCTGGTATGGTTTACCTTTGAGGAGTTAACAAAGGTCTCATTTTTCTCTGTTTTAGCGGCTTTTTAAGCTACTAATAGACATAGTACATGACAGCTGGCGTGTAAGATACCCCACAGACTGCGCAGCTGATTGTGCTGCTGAGATGGTAGATCATTTAGCAGAGGTATCCAGTTTGCAGAAATGTGCATGAGGTTTGTGTTGTGCATACATGTTTATTCAATCATTAGTCATGATTATGATATATGACTGCATAAAATCAGTGCAATTGCCTTCAACCAATCTTTACATCTAAGTGG
Organism: Gymnorhina tibicen; assembly: GCA_013399875.1. Lineage (NCBI taxonomy): Eukaryota > Metazoa > Chordata > Aves > Passeriformes > Artamidae > Gymnorhina > Gymnorhina tibicen. The sequence goes on along the minus strand of VXAZ01004442.1, from coordinate 124,247 downwards.
CCCAGACCACATTCTGTGACAGCCCTGACAGCTTGAATTAGAGCTTGCCTTTTATCGCAGCCAGATTTGGAGTACAGAAATATCCAGCCTTTCTTGAGCTTGGTTAGTGCAAGAATGCTACATGTTAATGTGAAAGAGTAGAAGTCCAGTCTAAAACAGAGCTTTAGGAATATTTTAAATTTTTGGTGCTTGACCAGCCCATATCAACAGTTTACCTTATTTTTCTGTCGCTCATTGAATGCCTCGCACAGTAGATAAACCGTCTTTAAGGGTGCACTGGGACTGTCTCACATACTCATGTGCACTGTACTCTGTATAGTATGCTTCTGCTTCCCAACCAGATTTAAAGAATGTCTAGGCAATGTCTGGACATTTTCAGAAGTCCACCTTTTCAGCAAAATGTCTTCAGCTCTTGGCTGGTGGTCCCTTGTTCTTTCCACAGGCTCCTTGGATTTGGTCAAGGAAAGAGTCTCAATAAATATTTTATTTGTGAGCAGATTGTAGCTTCTTTTTTTTTTCCTGGGCAATCAACCCTTTAACCCCCCCCTTTTTTATTTTGTTGTTAAATCACTGAGAAGAAGAGGATCTGCCTTACATCCCAAGAAGGGCATACAAAGATAGGACTAGAAGAGACCTTATGGCATCATCTACCCCATTCTTCTGCCTCAGATTAGGATCATCCATATCTGTCGTCTGTGACTTGTTCTAAGGAACTCAGTGGTCTCCCTTACGTTATCATGAAACGTGAAATTTTTTTTTGTGTGTTATCCAATTCACTGCCTTTCCTGTAGTAATTTAATACCACAGTTGCTCATCCTACATCTGTCTGGGACAAAGCAAGTAATTATTTTTTGTATATTGTGTTTTATTATCTATCGTAGCCTGCTGTTTTTTACCTCACAGGTGCTGGGGTTTGTATGCCAGTTATTTTTTTTTGGGTTTTTTTGGGTTACCTTTCATTACTTAACATCTATTTTGTTTGTCCAGTTAAGAATATGTTTGTCTTGAGGCTTTAATGATGTAGAGTGAAGCAGAATGGGATCCTCTTCGTATTTAGTGACACGATGAGGATCTTCTTTTCAGCACCATGACTCTCTTTCAGTGGTTAAATTGGTGAGAAGAGACAACTGGGATGTGATGATACTTTTATAAAAACATGAACGGCATGGCAAGGGGCTTAGGGATGAGTTGTTCATTTTCTCTCCCAGTACAAGAACTAATGAGCATGAAAATGAAACTAGCAGGTGTTGGGTTTGGAATAGCAAAAAGAGGAGTTTTGTCATGCACATATATTAAGCTGTATAACTCCACAGGATGTTGTGGATACTGAAAGTTTATACGAATTCGAAGTGAAACTGGACAAAATTAATGGAAAAAAAGAGTCTGTAAGGGATTATTAAATACATAAGTATGACCTCTGGCTTTGAAAGTCCCTGAGCTGCAAATTATTGGAGAAAAGCGTATTTGGGGAAAGTATGACTAAACGATTACACTATTCTTATGCTCTTCCCCAGACATCTGCTTTTGGCTGCTCTTGGAGACAGAGGTACTGGGTAGAAGATTTGACCTGGCATAATTTTAGATTTGTCCTTTTAAATTTTAAGAACTCAAGACACATTTTTCTATGAGTTAACAGCTCAGGGTAGCATCTGCAACCCTTGTACTTTTTAGACCAAAAGCTTCCAATCCATTTTCCGTATAATTTAAGACAGAAGTACTTTCTTAATAAAACACAAAGATTACCATGAACATTTGTCTCCTGCCAGTTGGCGTCAACTGCAAATTATGTTTCATTGCAGTCATGCTAAACTGCCAGATGAGATAATACATATTGTCTCATTTAGGCAATCTAAGCAGCTATGTCTGTAATCCTAACTTGGCTTTTCTGATTTATTTTCTCCTACGTGTGTGTGAAATTGTATTTAATATGAAAGTTTTTCGGTTTTTTGCCCATCTCCCTTCTACTGTAGATACATTTTAACTGCTTACATGAACACATGCTAACATGAGATTCCCTGTAGACTTAGAGAAAAGACTGAAAGCGTTTAGGTCTCTGATGGGGACAGAGCAGTATAGAGGGAGGAGAATGCTGCGTTGCTCTTTGCCCTACGGACACTGATTTACTGGCTTGATTAAGATTGTTGATTCAATGGTACATCTTCAGGGCAGTTGTCAGCCAATCAAAACCCATAACCACACAATGCAAATGTCTCATGTAAACATAACTTTTCATCCCCGGTTTTAATGTTAACCTTATACTAGTAGGTTTTCTGCTCTGTCAGATATTGTTCATCTCTCTGTGACTCTGACAATACCCAAACAGATACTGTTTGTACTTTTTCAGCTGATGTGAAGTCGGCATCAACACAGCATCCTGAACTCAGGCAAACTTGACAGAAATGTGCTTGTGTCTGCACTTGCTTGGGCATCAATTTGTGTTGCATGGTGATCATACAAAATAGTAATGCACTGAATGGTAATCTGGCTTTAATGAAGACACAGCCATGTGTTGCACATGCCTTCTTTACTTTTCTGTAATGTATTAATATGTTTAACACATTTTGGCTGGGTTTTCCAAAGTGAGTATGGGAGTTAAATTAACAGTGCTTTTCCCTCTAGACTCTACCTGTAGGCTTATTCATGTTGTACCCCATAAATGTTTCCTCTATTCTTGTAATATCAAATAAACAATTTTATATTCCTCTTCTCAGTGTTTTGGGGCATGAGGGAAAGCAATTTTGCCAGGAGGTGGAAAGCCTGTGCAGTGATTATAGTGGCAGTGAGTGTGTTTTATACCAGGTATTAGGCTGTTCTGTGTTACTGGTGGTCGAGTTCCCAGATTTATCCTGCGCTGCTGCAGTGGAGTCTGGGTTGAGGAGGCAAGGATCGTGCAGGTATTAGGAAGTTCCTTCCTGAGCCTCTGCAGTCTGTAACTACACCTGCTCTTCTGGTAGATTGATCATACTTGAACTCCATATAGTTTGCTTCACATACCAGAGCAGGCTTTATTTGAAGTGTGTGGCTTTGGAGGTGGGGAAGGAAAGGCAACATTTCGGTTTGTGTAGGTGAGACTGTTGAAGTTTGTTGTAAATAACTGTGAGTGCTGTTTTGTTATTGTTGGGGTGTTTGTATGTAGTAACTACTTTGATCTCTACACACCAAGTGAACATTAATTAATGTTACTACAGCAAAGTTGTTTTCTGACTGCCTTAAGAATAGACTGTAGGAAACCCTAGAAGGATTCTTTTGTTTAAGTATCACCATTGATACCTGCAAATATTTGAACTGCTGATGTATTTGCATATAGCAAATAGAATTCTCTTCTCTGAAGGATTATTAAAGCTGTGCCAAATTCAATTAGTTACAGTCAACAGCATCACAGCTGAATATTTTGGAATCGATAGAGGAATCTATTCTGTTTAGGCATTAAAGTTTTCCATCTCTTCTGTTGGACTAAAACACCTCTCCTGTATGGACAGAGGAAGATTCAGCTGTCTTTAACTGATTATACTTACAAGTGTGCCAGGTAACCTGAAGCCACTCTTTAGAAATCTGACTGTCTCTTAGCTGAAGAATAGTGCAAGGTTCTTTGCCAGAGATTCAGGTATCCGAGAGGCTCATACTTTATATGTGATCTGTGAAAACAGTTAACAAAAAAATTATATTTTTAATGGTTTTTCTCCATTTAGCCTTTTGCTATTGAGTTATGCTGAAATAAAAAAAAAGAAAAAAAGAAGAACGGCATTGTATCTAGGTAGCTATCACAATTGATTGATTGTTCAGTGACCTCAGATATTCATTGAGTAATTTTTTTTTCCAGTGAGAATGAAGAGTTTGGATTTGATTCAAACAAAGCAAATAATTTGGAAAACAAATATTTCTCTTTCCAATGTACCTTCCTTTACTGGAAGGACTGAACAAAGACAAAGACTGATCAATATCAGTGCTATCATTACTCTGCTGTGTTCTTCTGTATCTGATAATGTGAAATGCTACTTAGAAGCACTGGCTAATTAAAATCCAGTACATCAGACTTGTGTCTGTCTGGTCTGAGGCATCATTTATCAGCTGAAGAGAGCAGTATATGTATAGCCATCTTTGCAAATGTGCAATATACTCCACGTTGTCTCCAAAGGTCTTCAGATGTTGCAGCTCATATGAGGAAGATGTTGGTCTGATAATTGAGGAATGAGTAATTACAGTCCCAGTGTATGGTGAAGTGGTTTGCAGTCTGGGGGGAAACAAAATTATCTGCTACTTATTTTTTGTGGGCTGACTTAGACCATTATGTGTCCTTCCTCAGTCAAATTCTCAGAAATAATGAAGTATCTTTTTTAGAAAGCAGGGTTTTGTTTCCAAAGTTTGTTTCCTGTGGTTTTCTGCACAGCCTCTGAAGTTCAGAACATCACTATGTATCTTCTTATTTAGAGAGGAAGCATGTATGGTCAAACATTTGTTTTTTCTAAAGGAACTGTAATTTGTAAGAATAACAAAAAACCCATTACATTAAATAGGAACAAATAAGCACTGGCTTAATATACAGAGATGTCCAGAAGAGTCCTGTGTGGGGGGCACTGTAGTCATAAATAGAGGAGAAGGCAGGGTGACAGTGCAAGAGTGGATATTAGGGCTCAACAGAGGAACTCCAAAATCTGGGCTCTTCCTGGAGCCTGCTGGCAAAACCTGCAGATCTCTCACCCCAGTGGCCCCTCTTTGTGAGCTTCCTTGCTCAGAACAGGGAGTATTCTGTTGTCTTTGGATAGACACAGGCATCTTGATTTTGCTTGAGAGAAGCAAAGAGTGTATCTCTTAATTTGCGTTTATCTCATTGCCTGATGAGATAAATAGTCTGTATGCTGGTCTTGCAGTGAAGTTGGTGTCTGCTTACAGAACAATAAATACGTCCCCCTACCTCTTCTGTCTGCTGCTCACTAATGGCAACTTGATAAAGTCTCTTTGCTGTACACCACTGTTCTGGTTTTGCATATAACTTTAAATTAATTATTTGATCCTGGATGAGTTGTATGTCCTCGTAGCTTTGAATTTAACTAGTTCAAATTGTGTATTTCTGTTGTTTTAGCATGCGCATGCTGTTACTCCAGTAATGGTTTAGTAATGTAGTAATAGCCTTTATTTATGAACCAAGAGAGGAATGGAAGTTGCTGCTCAGCATTGTCCTTAGTGAGTAGAGGCTGGTTTTAAGCTTAATTTTTCTATGCTTTATTTTAGTTGTTTTTATTTGTGTGTGTGTGTTTTCATTTGACTGAGATAAAGATTTAAAGTGGAAAACTACAACTACTATATATGGCTATAGTCAGCATAAACTTGTCTGTGCTGCAGAAACTTGATTTTTTTTTTTCTTGTTTTTTCCCTCCTTTTTTCTTTGAAGTTCAGATATCCTCACAGTGGAATAAATGATTCAGTAGTCGGTCCATCCTCCTGAATTATGGATCTGTTGAGAGCCAAGTTTTTGAATGGCTCCTATGTAATCTAGCTTATTTTGAAGATAGGGTACATTTGGTTTTCAGAAAGGGCAGACATACCTAACCTGTCAGCCAGTTGGAGCAGAAGCAGCTGTCGAATGAAAAATTTCTTATTCCTTCTTCTGTCATTTAACATGATCAGGAAGTAGTTGGTTTTCCTTTTCCTTTGCTTGTAGGTTTCCTTTGCATTGTAGGCTGGCACAATGTGATCCATACCCACTTTTATGATTGCTGACTGTGACTCAGAGAGCTTTGTAGTTCTGAGGACTTTTGCATCTTGAAGTTTCAAAAAGTAAATGAAGCCATCAACAGAAGATTTGGTCTAAAAATAGTTTTGTTTCTGCTGTTGCATTGGATTATTGGGGAGTTCAAGCCTGTGAAGAGGCCTGTAGCTGTTCCTGCATCCTCAAATGCCACTGGGATAGCTGGCATCGAGTCTGGCAATAGTAGTAGTTCTTGAGGTGCTGGTAACCATTTGGTGAATGCCTATCTCTCCTTTTCCAGCCATACGTAAGTGATCTGAACATTGCCCTCGGTGGGTGAGTTGCTTCATTACTAATACGTGTGACTTTCTGGAGGAAGTGTGTGGTCCAAGAGACCTCACAGATTTCCTGGACATGGCCCACACTGTAGTTGTGTCTGTTATTTATTATATTCTTTCAGAAACAGAAGATAAACTAGTTTCCCTAATGACTATGTTTTTTCATATGCTTAAATGAGTTTTTGCCTGTAGAGGGGAGATATTTTGGCTCCCTTTCACTTACTTTTCTGTGTACTAATATTTTTGTGCAGCTCGGCTGGAAGCTTCATCACCTACGCATTGGTTGTTCCAGCACAAGATACATAGCTATTTAAATCTGTGAATAGTTAAATTTTTAAACAAATGTACTGTCTGAAAAATAGTATAAAAGCAAATGGTTGTGTTGCAGTTTTTATGATATTTAATATTTATAATAATGTGATTGTTTGTTACATTGGTAACTTTTAAGATGTATTTTGAGTCTCACAAAAAACTACAGTCTTAATTTTGCTTGATTGGACATGTGAAAAAAGTAGTGTTTGACCATAATTGGCATGCAGAACAACTAATATATGATTTTTCAGGACAGAAATCTATGAAGAAAATATCATCAAATATAGACATCAATATAGACATCCTTCAGCATCAAGCCTCCCAAATTAAGTAAGAGGAAGAAATTTGAGTTTTAACTTGAAATATGTTATTTAATACTAGGCAGCTATGCAGTTTAAACTAAAAAGAAAATGGGTCTGAGAAACCTAAAAACTGTTAGAGAACTAGGAAAATACAAACGATCTGCGTTCGAGGTAGTAGTGAAAATAGATGGGTTCCCATTGTATGCATAAATATTCTAGGGACCAAGAAAGGGGAGGAAATAAAAAGTGTTTCTTTCCTGTTTTGTAAACATTTCTTTGTCCTGGAGTACATTTACATTTGTTTGAAATGCAGGCATTTCAAGATACCTGTTATGAAAAGTTGTTGATGGACTCACAGGAATTAAGAAAGTGTCAAAAGGATCAAAGGGTTGGTGGGATGATTTATGAAGAAAACAAAACTACTCTTAATGGCCTTTTTGAATAGTGGTGAAATTAGGTCAAAGAAGCAAGGTGATAATGAAATGAAGAAAAGTAGGCTGTGCATCAGTGTTACTTTTTGTGTTGAAATGATTTTCTCTGGAACTGTTTCCTATCAAATACCAAACATTGTATTAGTCAGATACAATAAAATTAAATAGGATGCTTTGTTCAGAAAATAATGCTGTAATGATCAGTCTTGCACTGACCTAGACTGAGCAGGCTGTTCCCTATCTCCAGTTTCTGAGAACCATTTCTGGGGTTTGGTTTGTTTTTAGATGAACATTAGCTTCATTAGTGCTGAAGTTCACTAGCTCTTGAACTTGTGTTAGAAGTTGTAATGGAAATATTTGCTGAATATTGATTTTAATATGCAGAATCTACTTAGATATGTAGGTTTATAGTTAACCCTTTCATTCTCCATGTCTGGGAAACTTTCATGTGTGATGATGTCAAGAGATGATTCATGTAATCATTCCCTGGGAATTTTAAATGTAACCAATAGGCAATGAAGTACATCAAACAAAACAAACAAACATGACTTCTGCTTTAAAAATTGGGGAAGTGTTAATGCAAAATTTTTTGAACAAGAGGAATAGCTGAGCTATTTTCATTCCTTTTCCAAAACCTCATAACTATATCTCTTACGAATTAATGAGTATTGTTCACAATACTTCTCAGATAACTCAGTGACCAACTGAGTTTGTGGTCATACACTCTCCTGATGTTTCCTTAAGAGGTGGGTTGGCGCACTGCCAGGAAGTGTGGTTTATTAAATTAATTATCCATGGTAAATGCAAATTTTGGAGTTATGAGGCACTCACTTCATAATTTTAAGAAGCTTTCTGTGATTCTGTCTGCTTTCATTTATAGTTTGTGTGTTTACAGTTGATACTTTAGAAAGATGAATGTTGCCCAAAAATGAACACAGTTATAAGTTCTAAAAGCAAAGTTAGCTCATTCCTTTTTACAGTTACTTTATTCATTCCATGGTTGAACTTTTAGGCTTTTTAATTGCATGAATACTTTGAGTGGGTTGACTTTTCAAGAAGCAACCAAATCCTCAACTTATCCATATTTTGGCGTGGCTGCTACTGAGAAAAACTGCTTCTAAGAAACCTCAGTATTCTGAAACATAACTGAGGGATATTGTTTTGCAACTAGGAAAACATGTATGGTATCAGTTGGTCTTTCATTTATAGCTAGGGATTTTTTTAACATGAAAATTTAAAGCACATTCTGTGAACTAACAGTTTTATTTTAAAACAGACTCTGATAGTATCTTTGTTTTCGTCTTATAAACAGATGATGCAAAATTAGACTTGAAATTGGACTTTGTTTTGATAGGAGCAGAATAGCAGAAAACTGAGTTGTGTCAGCTTCTTGATAAAATTTCAAATATTGATTTTTGTGTTGAAATTATGCCTGTTAAATGGAGCATCTGTCTTGTTTCAGCTGAAATGAAGATAATTGCTTCAAAAGGGTGCGTGTTCACTTTAGTACCTTGAATTTTTTTATCTCCTGCTCCTGTCAGTTCCTCAGAGCCTGTATGTATTATTCTTTTAGTCAAGTAATAAAACTTACGTTAAACATTTGAGAAAGAAATGGGTGTAGATAATAGTGAAAGGAGAGAGATATTTACTTAAGAGATCTGTTGCTGTTTGGGGTTTTTGTTGTTGTTGTTTTGTTGTGTTTGGGGGTTTTTTATGTTTTGTTTTGGGTTTTTTTTTGGTTTGTTTTGTTTTTCTTTTTTGGGTGTTTGTTTGTTTGTTCGGGGTTTTTTAAGGATTGATCTGACTTTGGTAGAAGAAGAACATTCTGAGTCTGCATGTCAGCAGCTTTGGAGAGTGTGTCCAGTACAGGGAAGTTGTCTTGAGACACTGAGTGAACAGGGCATATTTTTCAGTCACTTGCAGAAGCCTAATTCTACTCATTTAACTAACTTATTTATTTATTTAACATAGCATTGAAGACACAAATTCCAATTCTTAAAACATGGTAAACCTATATAACACATACACCATGAACTGCCTGAGATACACTTTCAGATGTTTTCAGAAGAACTGTAGTTGTTATGGTGAAAGAACACAGTTTTCATTTTGGGTTTTAAAAAGCAAAAAGGAACTGGAGTATGTTAAATAACAGTATGAGCATTCTGTCTACTTCTTGTTCTCTTCAGGAGGGATTGCTGTTTAATGTTGTCTGGAGCTTCTTTTTTTAAGGCCATAATGCAGTCTTGAGTTCCTGCTGATGAGAGTTTTGAGGTTTTTTAAAGTTATCTCAGAAGCTGACTGACACTTAAGAGATGTAATCTTCCTTTCCTTTATAAAACTCTGCTTACTGACACCTTAGGAAAATACCAGCATCCATTATAACTGGTATCATATGAACTGATGCTGAAAATTTTAATAACTAGGAATAGCTATAGGCAGCCTGCAGCTATATATTTATGCTTCAAGTTTATGTGAGTCTGTTGATCTAAAATGGAAAAACATTACTTTTCTGAAAAGTGTTGAAAGATAGATGACCCATTTGGCAGTGATGGTGTTGCAGTACCGTAGAGATCTGACTTAAGTTTAGAGGTATTATGGAGGGTAAAAGGAGGTGAATTGAAATGTATTGTTTCCACTCATCAAAATTATACATGATATATATGCTTAGGATCACATAGATGAGAATAAATTAGTTCTGCATGTGCAGAAATGGAAATTGTAAGCTGGAAATTTAATTAAAAACCCCAATCCAACGTAGCTGATATAGTCACAGTTAAAGCCCTTTTCTAACAGCAACTGCTCCATGCCCATTTTCAATTGTCTTAGAATTCTGAAAGAACATGAATTTTTTTGTAAATTATTTGAGAACACAGATTTGCCAGAGGCTTGTGGGTTCCAGAGCCTGGTCTTCAGCTGTTGCATGCAGCTATATTGTAGATTTTTAATTTTAAGAGCTTTACAGACTATCTCTGCTTGCCATGACACAACTCAGAATGCTTCCCAGTGCCACCTATTAAACTTCAGATATCTGTTCATTTCTAGGATACACAGTATATCTGTATTAAATCTGAAATTACAAAAACAGTAGTTTGGTTTTTCCATTAATCATTTGTAGTTTAATTTATTAGGGGAGTATAATAATCAGTGTTCTCAGAACTTAGTCCCTTCCTATTTCACCTCACAGGTGAGTTCAATCTTTGGATACTGAGGAGTCAGCTACAAATCTTTAGGAGAAGTCAAGACTGCCCCTTGAGTTTGATTGTACTGATCATTGTGCTTGGGGCTGTTGAGTTTTTTCTATAAGAAGCAAATTAAACTGCACATTACATATTGTGCATTAATACGAATGGCGTAACTGTAAATGAGAGAGCAAAACCAGCAAGAAATTTATAATTAGTGTTGTTTGGTATTTGGAAGAGACACTGTAGCTCTAATCACAAATCTGTAACAAAACAGACTCCAGTCCAATAACTACAGCCATAAACAGAACGCATTAGTATCACCAAGACCAAAGAAAATGCATTCAGAAAATTTGGAAAAGCTGAGCAGTAAGTTCTCTGTTCTGTTAATGCTGTTTGCATCCCCATCCTCACCACTTTTCCCACCAATTTATTTTTTTTTTCTTCTGGAGAAGTTTCAGAGACTAGAGTATGACATAAGTGTTCTGTCTCTAGTTTATTAGATTACATGTGATGACTTAACGTTGTACAATGGACTTACGGGCTGGATCTGTGTTTTGTTGTGGACTGCTGGGGAGGAGAGGTTAGGAAGACAGCTGAATGTACAAATGTGTGAGTGGACTGTGCTGTCAGCCCTGAACAGAGTGCCATCGCTGCCTGAGAAAGTAAGAGCAGATTGATGGTAGCAGGCAGTGATACACTGGGAATAGTCACTGGGCCCCATCATCAGTAGTTTCAGCCCTGACTTTCAGCATCAAGTTTTGGTGAGCAGCAATATTTTGCTCCTCAAGCAGTGGGTACTACCTGGAAAACCACACTCTTCTTCCTCCAGGGAAAAGGTGCTGGGTGGACTGGATAGAAATGCTGGAAAAGCCAGGCTTTGTATATGATATTGGGCTGTCTTTGATGGGTTTGAATTAATAGGCAGTAGAATAAGTGTGTGAAACTAATGCTAACTGTTACAGGCTTGTGGAAAAATTTATCTGATGAAATTTTCTAGATTTTTTTAATGTGAAGTGGCAAGTTCAGTTGATGGATAAAGATGTGTAATAGGCTTAGGTGAAGTACTTAACCTTTCAACAACCATTTTTGTTCACAAAGTAAACCAAAGCAAAATCAAAGTATCAGCTGTGACCTGGCTAACTGACAGGTGCCTAATGTAACTGTAAATATGGAGTTGTTCTTGTTTAGCTGGATTTGCAGATAAGCTGCTCTCTCTTCACTGATCTTTTTATTGGTGACAAAAATCACATTGTCCATGTGAACCTCTAGAGAGTCACAAACCCAGAGCTTGCAAGGCCCTAAAGGACCCCTGTGGTTGGGCAGCCTGACTTTCAGGGCAGTGGAGGCATTATATATTCCTGAATTAATTCTTGTTTAACCTGCAGCATAAAAGGAGTGTTTAAAAATCACCAGTGATGGAAAAAGTCAATGCTTTCCCTGCCAGTGGCATACAGCAGGTAGTGGAATGACAAATGACAGAAAGAGATGGTGATGTGGACAGGCTAGAAATTCTGAAGTCAAAGTCATCCTGATGAGAAATATTAATAACTCCATGGGCATGTCATGTGGAAATGTGGCAACTCTGAATAGAGGGTCACAGCAGATAATGAGCTCAACATAAATAGTCAACATAGCAGGATAAGAGGAAAGATCTGTCACGATTCCTGAGTATAAAAATGAGGTGCTCTGCCTAGGAGTAGAGTTTATGTCATGTATTTGGCGCTGGTACAGCTGCTACTGGAATAACCTGCTAATGACTATATATCAAAGATGATGTTGACTGTGACCAGAGAAGAGCCTGGTCCAGAAGAGAAAAATCTGTAGTGAACTGAGATAGGGTGTCAGTAAGAAAGTTAAGGTCAATGCTAGAATCAAGATTACAGTTCTCCCCCACACCCTTCCTCCCCTCCCCGAAAAACAAGTTGTAGTTCAACACTGAATTATTTCAGGGAAGTCGTATGGCTTGAGTTACATAGCAGTTCTTCCTTTCTAGTTCCATGAGGTGTGAATCTGTTTCATAGAATCATAGAATACTTTGAGCTGGAACTTACTTTTAAAGGTCACCTAGTCCAACCCCCCTACAATGGGAAGGGATATATTCAACTAGATCAGGTTGCTCAAAGACTCATCCAACCTGATATTAAATGTTTCCAGGGATGGGGCACCCGTCACCTCTCTGGGCAACCTGCTCCAGTGTTCCACCACCTTCACTGTAAAAAGCTTTTTCCTTATATCTAACCTGAATTTGCCCTTTTTTTAGTTTAAAGCTGTTGCTGCTTGTCCTGTCACTACATTCCCATATNGGTCACCTAGTCCAACCCCCCTACAATGGGAAGGGATATATTCAACTAGATCAGGTTGCTCAAAGACTCATCCAACCTGATATTAAATGTTTCCAGGGATGGGGCACCCGTCACCTCTCTGGGCAACCTGCTCCAGTGTTCCACCACCTTCACTGTAAAAAGCTTTTTCCTTATATCTAACCTGAATTTGCCCTTTTTTTAGTTTAAAGCTGTTGCTGCTTGTCCTGTCACTACATTCCCATATAAAAGTCCCTCTCCAGCTTTCTTGTAGGCCCCCTGGAGGGTGTGTTAAAGTGTCCCTGCAGCCTTCTCATCTTATAGCTGAAAAACCTAATCTCTCACCTGTCCTCATAGGAGAGGTGCTCCAGCTCTCTCATCACTTTTGTGGCCTCCTCTGGACTCACTCCAGCAGTTCCACGTCCTTCCAGTGCTGGGACCCCAGAGCCGGATGCAGCCCTGCAGGTGGGGTCTCACCAGAGCAGAGCAGAGGGGCAGAATCCCCTCCCTGGTCCTGCTGGCCGCGCTGCTTTGGATGCAGCCAAATGGTTGGCATTCTGGACTGCAAATGCATACTGCTTGATCACATCCAACTTTTCATCCAATGACACCCCCAAGTCCTTCTTGGTAGGGCTGCTCTTGATCTGTTCATCCCCCAGCCTGTGGCGATATCAGGGTTGCTGTGACCCAGGTGGAGGAGCCATTTCACTTGTTGGTCAGAAGATTAGCTATGTTTCTAGCTGTGTGTATTTGCATAGAGGCCAGAAACCAGTGGCTTTCATGTGTCTTGATTTTGGCTAATCTGTATACCATACAGTACTTGTGAACACTGTCCCTTGAGGGGTTGCACTTTGAAGTGCAAAAAGTCCTGAATAAAAAAAAAAAAAAATGTTGTTGATATTGGTTGAAATGACAACACTGCTGTCATGTCAGCCAGGGTCACCTGTGCTTTCTACCCGGCTTTACTTTCTACCCTTGTTAGCTTGTGGGATGGTCCCTCCTGCAGCGCAGTCACCTCCACATCAATGCAGTTATCGCCACGTTTAGCTGGTCAAATGGACCCTACCAGTGCTTACCTTGCCAGCAACCAGTGGCCTAGGGTTTCTGCCCACTCACAAATTTGAATGCTTTTTTGGAGGCATCTCCTGTATGAAATAATATGTTCCTGAAATAATGCGATCTTGAAGATTCTCAGCATATGTGAGAATGTTCATAAATCCAAATAGTTTTTTTAGATATATTACTCTTCAATAATAAATTGTGTAGCTAGGGGACTGCATTATTTATACCTGCCATGTCTTATTTCCAGGCTGAAGTACCAACATATGTATTTGATTTCTTTAGAGAAAAGAAGATACCTTCCCAGCTGCGATATACAGCTCCTTCAGATAGAATGAAAGATAACTTCTTTTTGAGCTTTCATCATTGTCATTCCATTGTCTGTTAATTACAGGTGCTAGTTTTGACATGATTTCGTTAGCTGAGCGCTTGCCATGTCACCAGGGCTCAATCTGATTTTTGTCTTCTCTTTCTAGCATGACTTCTGCTGTTCCACAAAAAAACCCTGAAGCATATCACACAACCCAAAAAAGCAATTCAAATTTTTGTCCTTTTTCCCCTTCCCTGAAAAATTAGTTTGACATCCCTTATAGTATAGTAAAATAAAAACAAACCTTGATCTGATAAGTGCTTTGAAGAAAATCCTGTGTACTGAGTTATGCTGTGAAATAAAATGTTAGTAATTCACCGATTTAAACATAAACTTCTAGAGACACATCTGGATACTTAGTTTAAAAAATAGATACTGTAATGCTTTATTAGCTGATGTAACCAATTTCAGATGTTAAAAAAAGAAAGCATGCCTTAGCAATGTAGACTTACCATTATTTTCCAAAAAATATAGTTTGAAAATAAGTTAAAGATACAAAAATGAAGTAAAAATGCTAGAAATATAAAGCAAGGTCTGGTTTTAGTTCATGTTGTCTGAGTGATTTTTCAGTCTGAGTGTGCAATGGCTTTTACCTAATGAGAAAAAGAGTAAATAATCAGTTCTTTCTAGCAATTAACTGATTTGCCTGCAGGATGGTAATTAAAATGAGTCATGCATGTAAAAGGAAACTGAATCTTTCCCTTGGCTCATTTTTCTTCCACGAATTTATTTTCAGAATGGCGTGCTTTAAAATTCTGCCAGAAATTGGTATACAAGTGTATTCAGTCATAAAAGTGGTGGGTGCAGCTTCAAAGCAACTCTGTGTTTGAAAACCATGTAGAGCTGAAAAATTTGCCACCTGATTCATGTTACCTGATCTTAGAGCCTACAGTGTTTGTAGAGTCAGTAGAGAGAACCAGAGATCTCCAAGGGAGTGGTGAGTCTTGCAGGATTAGCCCATGGACAGCGTTGCTGCTCATCTCCTGCCTACTTTTGGCGTGGTGCTACCTCCTGGCTGGTGGGTGCTGGGCATCTCTACCAACATGGGATCCTCTCCTGAGGATCTCCTGTGCCTGCCCTGTAGTCCCACAGCATATTAGTTTAAGAGGTAGTACCATAGCCTCTCCTTGCCTGTCAGCTGGGGTGCTTCCACTGAAAATGGATGACCTGTGTTCCCATCTCTCTGCAGGCTGGGGAACCTCCAAGTGCTGTGTCCTCACCACCAGCTCACAGAATTGTCAGAAGGAGAGGAGTTGGGAGATTTTCCCATTTTGCTGAAGCTGACCCACTCATTTTGAGAGTAAGAGAGCCAGGAGGAAGGAAAAAATGCTTGGAAGAGCCTGATTTTGTGAGACTTATTAGCTGGTGCATGCAGTTAGGAGTTGGGATTTACCATTTCTGATCCCTCTGCGTAGGAGCATGACTGGTTTAGGTAATTTCTTAAATGTATGAAGAATATATGAAACTTCAGAGAGTCTGGGGAAGGTGAAGCATGACAGCCATCTCATGTTTAATCAGAACTTTATTTTTTTACCTGCATCTGGTGATGAAGCCTGGTATTAGGTTTCTGATACAGAAAAAAATGCATGTTAAAAGTGCCCATGTTTTGGCACCAGTGAAAGAAAGTCTCCAACACAACAAAGAGCTGACTGCTGAGCTGTCAGTGCCGTGGGGCAGGCAGGCAGGCAGGCTGCTACACCATTGTCTCATTAGATGTGTAGTTCAGAAACCAACTTCCTCCCAGTTCTGCAGCATGAGCAACTTGATGTTAACTTTGCACACTGAATTGTCAGCTGTGTTAGAAATTCCACTCACATATTACCAGAAAAAGGGAGTTAAGTGTTATTTGCGAGTGTATTTTGGAAGTATGTCATATGATGCATCCCTTGTTTATCACTGTGATGCATTCTTCATATTAAAGGCTTGATTATCTCTAGGGAGCTGAAAACTAATGGCTTCAGTAAAAAGCAATGGAAGATGTGCTGCTTGCTGTACCCGACTGCTTTTTATTATAGATCAAAGGGAAAAAAATCTTGGTTTTTTTTTAATGTGCTGGGACTAAAGGTAAAATTCGGCTATTCTCTAGCGTATCTTTTGCGTTTGGTGCTTGCTTAAAAATCTTTACTTGGAGATATGCTAGTATATGTTACTTTTGCCAAAGAGACTTGCAGAAATGATTTTTTTTTTTTTTTTTAGAGTTTTGCTTTCTAGAATTGGTATTCCTGTCTTGAAGAAATATAAGAAAAGCCTCTGCTTTTTGCTTGTTGAGAAAATAAGATTTGTACAGCAGTGAAGTGCAGATGTTTGACCAGGTGATTTCTTTCAGAGATTTTTTTTTTGTTAGGTATGATTGTAAAGACTTTAATTGAGAAAATTAGTTTAAATTAGTCTCTTGGATCATAAAGAATCAGAAATAGAATTCAGACCACCAGGTTCCTAGTTATAATTAATGTAAATCTTAAAAAAAGTTACTTCTGTGTAAAGTTGCTATTGGCTATTGGCTATTGTATGTATTTCCAGATCAAAGGAAATGAGCTTCAAATAGGGTTTTTTTAAGTAACTGGCTTATACTTTCTGAGCACTGTAAACGTTAATGTTTAAACACATGGAGTCAAGAGGTTAACTTCTCTTAAGTGATTACTCAGACTGGTTAAATATTTTGCCTGTTAAGAAGCAGCAGATTTTATCTGACCTGCTAGAGTGGGTGGGATTTTTAAAGCTTAATCATTTATAAGCTACATTTGATGTAAGGGGCTAATGTTTATTGACTGAACTCTTGGGTTTAACAGATTTTTTTCTGAAATACAGTGGAATCTGATTTTATTTCATGTTGTTGTCACAGAAGTGTGTTTGTTTGTTTGTTTGTTTGTTTTGTGTTGCAAAACATTGAAAATACTTTAAGTTACCCATGCAGGTAACTAAACGTCCATGGAGCTTTGCTTATTAGAGATACAGATGACAGATGCACAGACACACAAATACATAAGTCTTGGAAGTGCATTCATTTGACTTAAAGCCAGCTCTTCTGTGGATGGGTTTAAAATTTGGACTGTCTTCAAGACTTTCAAATTCTTCCTGTAGTTACTGAAAACTCAGCTTCACTGTATGTAATACGTAAATAGTATACTGGCCACATGAGGTTTTATTAAAAGTATGGGCCTGTTATCTGCAACACCTCTAAAAGGAGCTGGACATGTAGAGGAAAGCTAGAAAGAAGAGTCAGGTAATTTTTTTTATTTTTTAATTTTATTTTATGAGGAGGCTGGTTTTATCCAGAAAAGAAAGAAAAAAGAAACATTTTTCTGGGACGGTAAGTCCTGCTTGGTTGGGTAGGAGCAAAGAGGTGAGCTACACTAAAGACATACAGAATGGCCTTTTCTTCTTTGTGTTTTCCCTTTTATTTGGGGTATTGGTCAAATAAAAGGAATGTAAGAATGCCTTCTGACCAAGTGAACTAAAACAGCCCATCATTTCCTAAAGGACCCAGTGTGGGCAGATTTCAGGAAGCTTGATGTAGTCAACAAAGGGCCAGTGACCTGTTCTTTGATAAGCTGTGGCCAGTGCCTTGCCCCTGGCATGTACACTGCTGGACGGAATGCTTTAATATGCTTTTTTTCTGTGCATACATTTCTGTTACTTCTAGAATTGCAGGAATCTTTGTGTCTTTATCTCATTTGTTGGAAGGGCTGTTCTGTCTCTATTACCAGTTTGCACTAAATTTGTGGTAGCTGGGTGCTGTTCTTGAAAGCTTGGAAAATCTCTCTTAAAGGGAGTTTTGTTGATTTGGGTTGTTTGGGTTTTTTTCTAACATCTCCACCATCGTAAGAGTTGAGCTTGCCAGTTCTCTTGCTACTAAAGACAGATGCAAATGAAATCTTATCTGAAAGAAGACTTCTTTATCTAGATTGGAACAGGAGGTTCCTCCTGTGTCACAATTTACTCTCTTACCACTTACAAAGATAAAGGTTGTTTTTCAGTAATGTCCAGCTCTTGATGTTTTTTATTAGGATACAATTTAGCTTCAGTGGGTATTCACCCCTGCAAGTAGTGAAGCTTGGGTATCAAGTTTATCCTGATGTCATTTTAACACTCTCTTTTAAGTAGGAGTATTCAAATGGTATATAATTTTTTCAGATGACAAATAACTTTTTTGTTTGCTTTTTTGGTTAGCTGACCATTGAAAAGCTTTGCTGATTTTCACAACGGTGGTGCGTGGACAAATTTTTTTGAGATCACTGTCTCTAGATTTAAAAATCACAGGAAGGAAGTGTTATATCTCTTGGCACACTTCAAGTGATCAGGTGTCTGTGCTCAGATATGGTCATATAAACTTGTTTGTTAACTGATGGATAAGTTTAGGCCATTTAAATTCCTGTGCTTTAATTAAGTTTTTAATTCTAAACCTCTGTTTAAAATACATGTAGCATTCTAGGAGACCCCAGATGCTTTTGTAGTGGAAATGAAAGATGAAGGTTTGTGTTTTGTTGTGACATTAAGTATCCTTAAAAAGGGAGGTCCGTATATCATTAGCAGTTACCTTATACTTTAAACTTAAGTTTTCTCAAAGAAGTGAAGATAGGTGTCAGGCACTGGATATATTATTCTGTGGAAGAGCAGTATTTTCTAACTGAACTGTGAAATGTGCATTTGTCTCTGAAGATGGAAATTATGCATACATTTGTAAAGTACATACATTTGTAGGTTACTGCACAAAATACTGTGAATATGTATGTGTTAAAACATTTAGGACTCACAATGCTAGCATGCCCTGTTATCTAATTAACAGATGTTTTATTTTCATGAAATGTGTGCTACAAACTTAACCATGTTTGTGTTACTCAATAAGAAAATGGTTTTGTTTATGTTAAACGACTGTGTCCTTCAGTTAGTTAAAATAAACCAGCAAGCTAATAACATTTTTAGGTAGGTCTCTCCTAAATCTGAAAGAGTTTCTGTTTATCTTCTGCCATGACTGTAGAAAGCTTTAACACGGGCAATTGTCAAGGCGGAGTGCTTGTGCAGTACTGCAGTCCTAATAGAAAGCAGAGATGTCTGGAGTAATTAGAAAAAAATAATGTGTGGGCCTAACTCCAGTCAAATGATATTAAAAAATTATCACAGATGAGGCTAATTAGAGATGTTCTAAAATCCCACAGATGGGCAACCTTTCCAATGGTATTGAAGGACGGCAGTACTGGGGTGACCCAGTGTCTTGGTTCCCCAGAAGTGAGGGAGGGCATAGCCTGGCTCTGCTCCTGACCAGCCCTGCTCTCCCCCTCTCCCAGACTAACTCAAGAGAAAAAGAACTCAGGTTTAGGGTGTTCTGTCATGCTGATGTAAAGGAGGGAAGGAGATGGGACTGACTGGCCAGGTGTAGGGCAGAGTGAAGGGAGGGGAGGAGGGGAAGCCCTCTCTCGTGTTCCTTTTTGGTTGGCAAAAAACTTGAAACTAGTTCAGCTGCTCCTGAAGCTGCAGCCATGGGGTTACAGGAAGGTCATCTTCTATGAGATGCTTTCATTTTGTGCGCAAAAGGAGCTACTCATCACTTGGATCAAAGGAGGTCAGTGGATACAGGAGACTATAAGATGTATGAGAGTTTTAGGAACAGATCTCAGGCTTGGCTGCCTCTAAGGGTATGACATGACTGATACCATGAAACTGGCGTTGTTCTGCTTTAGATCAAAGCTTTGCAATCTTCTCCCCATCTTATGTCTAATTCCAGATAACTGGGGACAAGCACAGCAGGACACTGTCTGTCTGACACATCTAAATAAACTCTTATTGCAGAGACTCCTGTTCAAAGCATTCCGTCTTTTCCCTCCCCAGTGGTTGTGTTTCACAGATGGAAGGAAGCCATTTTGTTTTCACAACTTCTGTTATTGCTGTTTGATTCTCCCCTGGGTATCTCTTTTTCCAGGATTACAGTAGCAGTAATGTTAGTTTTGGAAAGAGGAAAATAAACTGGTCTGTTCCTGGAAATCGAAGTAGTGCTTTATGCAAAGAGGAGAGATGTGGTGCTGTGGCCCTTGTACGTAGTACTCTGGATTGAGGAGTGACTGGCAGACGTGGCAGTGGCCATGCTAAGATGAATGTTTCCAGGTACAAGGCAGTGCCCTAGAAAAACATAAATGGAAGACACAATTGTCAGCAGTGAGGAGTTAAGTGGTATCACAGAAACAAAGCCTACTTGTCCTAAGACCTATCAAAATACTTGCTGTCTTGCAGAGACAGACTGGTTGAGGTTGAGTTACTTGTCTGGTTGCTCTAGATGTCTCCTTTCTGGGTCCTCATCTCCTGTTGGGATCACGCACTTCTGCATCTGTAGGCAGTAAAGAGCAATTCCTGTTTGAAGGGATCTTCTGAGGCAAAGGGCATTCAGGGGTCTGCTTCATTTACATGCTGCTCACTGAGGTGTCACACTGCCCCTGCCTGCAGGAATACCAGGAATGTGTCCGTGGGATCGTCTGTACTTGCTGTGAGAGCTGCAGTTATGCCTGACTTGCAGACCAGTCCCCGTTTCCCGAGAATGAGTTTCACATTGCTTTGTGAACTGTCCATGCACTTCTTGTGTTTACGTGAAGGAAGATGGAGCAGTGCTTGTGTGACAGGGCTGGTGGGCAGAGCAGCTCTCGCAGCTGGGAGAAAGTACTTAGCGGAGTCCTGCCAATGAATTTGTGATCAGTCTCTTTGCATCTGGAAACTACTAGTAATAATCCCATTCTGCCAGCCAGTATGTGAGGACACAGTGGGAACTGCTGGGATTGTTTTGCTTTTCTTTTTTGTGTTTTAAGGCTGCATTTTTAAAAAATTTTAGTGATCATCCATAATGGAACAAAAGATAGGAGTGGGAGAGTGGCCCTGACACTGTTTTTATACTTTTCTGTCTGGAGAACGGCTTGCTCTTGGGTTTGTTCAGCAAAACTCAGAGGCTTTGCAAATGCACCTTGGCAGAGGGAATTTCCTGGTGAATAGCAGGCTTCCATCTGGGTTTGTGTGGATTTAAAAGGAGTGTTTTGATGATGTGGTACGCTGGTGAGCTAGGCTCCAGAAAGATGTCAACAAGTGTTGTACTGGTGTATGTAAAGTCCAACAGTTACATACCATGTTAAACATGTGAAGCATAACCTTAATGGCTTTTTATGAGACTTCGGGGCAAAAGTATGATGGTATTATATTGATGATATTAACACATGCAGGAGAAGTATTCTCTGCAAGGATCCCAGCATTAAATGGTTCCTTAAGGTACAAATTTTATTCCAGCCCTGCAATTTATAGATTGTGACTTAATTTCTCCCAACACTATATTAAAATGTCTTGCTGTATCATGAGGTTTACTGAATCTTAGGTGTGAGATTTTGTTTGAATTTGAGAACATTCCTAGGAAAAAGAATTGTTTCTTTTTCATGAAACCATTCCCTATAGCTCTCATGGCCATTCACTGTCTTGTATTAATTTGAAAACTGTTCCTCCTTCATTGTATTTCCTTAGGAATTTTCAACTCTGAACAGTTGTACTACTCAAGTAAGGATCTATTTGTCTGTCAAGTCATAGTTAAGTGTGTGCTTTTCTTTTTCAGTCTTGGTCCTTATAACTGCAGATGTTACAGGTATATCTAAAATACCTGAGGGAGCACAGTAGAGTAAGAAAAGCAGAGGGGAGATGGATGCTCATTTATAGTGTGCTGTATGTCCAGGCTGGAACACTCTGCTCTGCTCTGCTTCCTGGAGAAGCAGACTCTTCCTGACTCTGGTCTGTTTCCTGGAGGCACATGTCCCATTCTAATGGATCTGTGGACCTTGGTGTAAGGAAAAAAAGGAAAGCTCCAGTGTTTACCAGAAACTTTGTTTTCTTTACAGAATAACTGTGCATCAACTAAGTCAGCTTAATTAATCTTGCTAAGAAATGGAAACTGACATTTTAGAGTTTGAATTTGTTAGTACATAGAACATAGCCTATTTTGCAGAATGAGAAATTAATTGATGCATGCTTAAAATAATCTATTTCTTAGAAAACCACCTCTTAATGAAAAATACAGGGGTTATGTACTATAACACAACTTGACAAAAAGTGGGCATTTACAAGGAAAAGGACAACCATATTAACAGATTTGGATACAAGTGAAAAGCAGGTATTTCAGATTTAATTTTCCTTTGTGGCAGGTTTAACTGTTGTTCCACTGCTTAATGGTGAGGAATTCAATTTGATGTTACCTTTTGACTTCTCCAGCTGCACTCTTACTCCTGCTTAATTTGTGCTGTTCGTTGCCTCAGGCTATTCCAAGCTTCAATACAGATAAGAAAGCAAACAACCCCTGCCATCCAAAAACTAAACTAAAACAAAGCCCGTTTTAAAGAGTCTCCCTTGCAATTTCTTTCTCTACTGTGGCATACATAATCTGTCTTGATATTTGAGGGATCTTTATTCAAGTTTTAAATACTGTTTCTACCCAACAAACTTTCAAGGACTAAGAGTTGATGCATGCTTAACTGCCTTTGCCAGTTGGGTGGGACTGAAGTGCGTCTTTGTGAAAAGTTACAAGAAAAGGAATTTGCGTTATAGTTTCAAAAAGCATATTGATTTTGCTAGGGAGAACTGTACATCCAGTGCCTGTAAAATTTCCAGAAATATCTGAGAGACACAGCTAAAGTTTTGAAGTGAAACCTTGGAATTTAGATGTTGTATAAAGCATACTTTCTATCAATCATATGCATATACATCCCTTCTAGCTTCCTCTTTTGAGTGTTTTGTTCTTGTTCCTTCCCAAGCTTCTTTATTTTTTGTTCCTTTCCTGGACTGTTACCTTTTTCTGTCTGTGAGGTCCTTAAAGAAGAAATGCAGATGATGCTGTTCTTGAACAAAAAGGGGTGAGCTAGTACGGTGTAACATGTCAGCTTTCATCTTGTCAAGTTACATAATTTTTGAGGATCTTTTGCTTAATTTTGGGTTTGCTTAATTTTAAATTCCAGCATGGACACGCCCAAGTGTATGTTTTCAGTGTGCCCTCAGTTACTAGAAGTCAAACGTTTTAGAAGCTCATTCTCAATGAAGCAAACTTCACAGTAGGATACCGGCACTATCCTGTTGTTTAAAAGGACTCATTTGTTTACTTCTGGAAAATGTGGGAACTGTGAAGGAGCCAGTGTTGCAAATTTGCTGTAATCAAAACCCAATGAGACTCATCAGGAAAAAACTCCACCATATACTACTGAAACAAAAGTTTAACAGATGGGCCTAGTGAGATTATTTTTAGACGTGTAAATTGGTCGAATGTTATCAGTAACACTTTTTCTTACTTGAACTGCAGCCAATGCTTTGTCAATTTTTTCCGAACAGCCACTCAAAGATTAAATTAGAGTGTTTTACAAGTAATTCTTTTTTTGTCTATAACTTTTGTTTTCAAGATCTACAGATATGAAATAAATTCTTTTTAAAAATCGAAGTGGATTTTTTTCTCAACAGTTGAGAAGAAATGCAGCATGCTGTTAAACAGATTCATGGAGAAGATAATTGAAGGCTGTTAAGCAAAGCTCTAGAAAAAACATAATACAATACAAGCACAGCCATTGTAAAGCTTTATGCATAAGCTACTTTTAAAATAGACCCCAAGAGCAGAAAAAATGCAGATTAAAGAATATGCTTCTGTGTCTTAGTTTCTGTTGCTTCTGAAGTGTGATTTTCCCAAAGCTCTGCAGAGGTTACAAGTAGTAAACTGACTGTGCCTTGTTTGCTAAGAAAAAAATTAGGAATTTGAAAATACAGAAACAAGAAAGCAGCAACTGATCCTGGTGTTACACAGGAACATCTGTCTGGAGTTTCAAAGGCAGCTAGCTATCAGCTATGGCAGATTTTCTGTCTGGCTGTGTAAGGATTGTGTGAGCTTGTTGTGTCTATATTGAAGCTGCTATTGTTCTCCTGCTGTGAAATGACAGATGGACATGTCTGTCCTGAGAGATCTGCGACTTTTGGCTGACTCGTAGTTTTTAAATCCATGCATAATAGAGCTTGCTATAGTCCTTCAAGGGGGAAGAAAAACAAAAATAGAAAAAAAATCCAAATGAAACATATGGTGCCAGGCTGTATTGTGAAATCATGAAAAGTAAATTCCTGTCTTCTTTTTGAAGGCAGATAAGTTGTTTTTCTGAATGGGAGCTATCAGCTTTTGCTTTATTTTTGTAGGGATGTAACATACCTGATGCACATATATGTATATATTTTTCTTTGCCTCAGATAAAACAAGTGCTTTTCTAGTGTAGTCACATAAACAACCAGTACAAACATATGGAATCCTGAAAAGAATAGTGAGTGATGAAGGAGGCTAAATTGGTTGAGATGTGCAGAAGGCATGGTGTCCAATCCAGAAATACATGTTTTGTTTTCTAATGACATGAATTAACATGTCATTAGAAACATGTTAATTAGTTTTCCGATTACGTGAGTTTGTCTTAATATGTAGCATAAATGTATGTTAATTTGGTAATAAATGTATTTTATGATTCTGAATATGGTTTGTCTGACAAAATCTTATTAAAAACATTCATCTTTATTCAGCTCAGGTAAATGTGTTTTTGTCTTGAATAAATGATCCTAGAATTAAAAAAAGGAGATGGAATTACCACTGGTTTTGAGATATCTGTTGGGGAAAATACAACAGAATTAATTGGGGTCACTGTTATGATGTAAAACTAGATGTTGATGCTTCCTCTTCAGTTTGCCATTGTTTAATGCAAACACTGGCATTTTTGCTTCTGTGATGTTTACTCTGCAAGTCTGTGAATTGTTAAGGTCTGCTAAGACAATCTGATAGCCAAGTTATGCACCACTGTAATTGTTTAAACTGGGAGCTGTAAACCATCCTTCTAGACTGATGGATCTGTGTAAACGAAGGGCTTGTTTAAGTCCTGTACAAAGAAATACATAACGAAGAATTTTGTATTGTAGAGGAGGAGAACATGGAAAGAGCTGTGGGTCAGCATTGTTTTTTTTTCCAGAATGTTTTGTTGTCATGTGAATAGAAAGTGCATATTTTTAAAAAAAGTAGAAAGTCAACAGTTTAGTTAAATATTTGGCTTGCCTTTCCTCAAGCTGTACTTCAGGCAGGTATGTTACAGCTCATCTCTCTATAACCTTTAGTTCCTTACTGGATGGGCCAGGATGAGGCAGTGTGACATGTATCTCTTCCATGGACACACAGCAGTCTGTCAGTGGAAGTGTGTTGCTCCTGAAGAAAGGGTCACTCAGATCCAGCCAGTCAATACCTCTTTCTTTTTCTTAAACTAGTAGGAGACCGTGCAATCCAATTTCTTCAACTGCCGTGTTCTGTGAAAAGTGATTTCTTTCTGCTAATACATAACTTTAAAAATAAAAAACAATTAGTTCAATTCAGTGCAGTCTAACTGAAGTACAGTGTAGATACTATAACCTTGATCCTATTCAGTAAAATTTTGATCCACATCCCAATGGAAGGATTTCTGCTTACCTAAATTGATGTTTGCCAGTGTGAATTGAGAATTCTTGTCAGCTGTGTTTCCGGATGACTCATATGTCATGTTAAAGACATAGTTGATTTCAGCCAAGTCCTTGCTGAATGGTAAGGTATAATAGCTACGACTGATAAAAAAAAAAAAAAAAATCAAAGTACAAATTTAGTAAATGAAACGTGGATAACATGGGCATTTGTCAGGAATAAAGGATAAGAAATTAGCTGATCCAGTCCTCCTTCATCCATGTATGTTACTGTGTTTTTCTCTAGCATGTTAGTATTCGTTTGAGTTCTAAATGTGTTTTGGATAAGTCCTAACTGTTCTAGTGGTACACTGTCTGATGAGATACTTCACTGTATTGGCAACACACAGAAAATGTGCAGTCTTGTACCTGCTCAGGTCCCACGTATGCATTGAACACAGCAAACTGAAATTGTGCAGAAACTCTGCACAAGTGGTATCATAGGTCAAAAGCTTAAAGAATAAGCAAAAAGAATAAACATAGATATTTTACTGGTGAATGGGATACTGATAAAAGGAGGCACTCTACTATTGTACTTTTTGGGCTACAAGGAGGTTGGAAGCTACAATATGTGTGTTAACTCAGCATCTGGAGTGTCAGCAAGCACTACTGGAGAGGGCATAAGTGCTAGAAATTTTATGTGTTGCGTTAACTGGGTGTTGCAGTGTGTAGTTTCCTGCATTGGTATGGCAAGCCACAACCTTCCTGGAGAGCCATACCAACGCAGGAAACTACACACCATAACAACTGGGGGCCTAGTTTTTTATTGGTGTCTCTTGCTCTTGGTTCTCTTTTTCTTTAAAAAACTTCATTCTCTTTGTTTTTTCTAAGGGGAAAAGAGGGGAAGAGAGAGAGAACACCTTTTTGATATGCCTAGGTTAGAGTGACCTTTTATAGTTAAATTATTTAAATTAGTGCACGTACAATAGGGTGGTTTCTGGCAGTACCAGTAGGTCACTTGAACTGATCTGTGTGTAGCAGCACACATTAGTGGAGTCATGTCTTCGTTGTGTGCTGAATCCAGCGTGTAGCCTACCTTCTAGGTAACTTGACATTTCCATTTACTTCAAGGCAGGTACAGGAAGAAAGATGACCTTCTTGCTATCCCTGCTGCATTCCCTGTGCCTTGACAGGCTGTCAGAATGACTTGTGTCTTTCCTGTCACTGACAGGGAGAGCTGCCTCCTATTTCTTACCTACAGGCCTGTTTACGCATTCACATTTTGGGAAAACTTGACAGGAAAGTGACTGTGCTGACTGCAGTTGAGAGCCAGCAGGGGATTTCCATTTGCACAATATCCTCCTACTATAGCAGTAAGGAGTACCTTGGACCAGAGCAGTGGAGACACCAGCTTCCTGCACTTTCCCAGCAGCGTAGCTGAGTAGCTGATCTACCTGAGTAGATCTCCACTTACCAAACCTGCCCAAAGGGGTTTAGTAAGATTTTCACAAGGGTTTTGTTAACCTTTTGTTGAACTACCCTGTTTTATTACCCTTCAACAGGCTTTTGAAGCTAAGCAATAGGGTTAGTGGTTTAGACTACTTTTTTACTATATTCTTTTAAAGAAAAAACCCAAACAACTAACCACAAACATTTACTGCCTGAGGGGCTATCAGTACTTCAAACTAGTGTGGTTTTGGGTTTTTTGTTTGGTGGTTTCTTGGGGGATTTTTTTGTAATCTAGATGGTCAGGTCACTCTTGCCAAGGTCCACTTCTCATCATTTTTCCTTCTCTCCTATTTAAGGTCTTGTGTGATCAACTTATGTTTTTCTTTCACTGATTTTAATAGTTTACTGTGCTCAGATAAGAACTGGAAGATTGCTAAACTGAAAACTCAACATTATAATTTACCTCTTTGTCAGGTACTCTGGTCCAAATATTCAGAGAGTCTTTGAAAGAACAGGAGAGTCTTCAGAAGACTGGGTAAGGGCAAATGTAAACCTACGCTCCCTACTTCTTTCTTTTTAAAAAAAATATAAAAATATATATATATTTTGAAGGCGCTGGGTAACATGAAGAGAATTGTAAGCCAGTCAATAAAACCTGAAAGAAGAAAGGAATTACAAGTTGGTCAATGAAACCTTAATCCCTGCACATTTTTTAAACAAGTTATTAAGCAGTTGCTTTATAAGCACCTCTGGAATAATAAAATTAATAAGCAACCAGTATAGATTTATCAAGAGCCAACTGTGTCGGGCGATTTTAATTTCCTTCCTTGGTAGATTAGCTAGCGTAGCAGATAGAGGATGAGTGTTAGATAGATGAGGTGTCTTGACTTTATTCTTTTTTTGTGCAGTGACTGTGTGTGATATTCTTGACTATCTCACACATCACTCATAGAAAATAGTGGGGAACTCCACATGAAATCATTGTAAAATACAAGTGGTTGAGCAAAGGTCTCCAAGTGTCATTAATGGTTTACTGATGACTGAGAAGGCATTTCAGATGAGTCCAGTATATCTTCTGGATACTTGTTTTGTTCTGTATTTTTATTAGGTAATTCTCTAGTAGAACACAGAGAATACCGTAAGTGATTATCGAGCTGTGGTCTGCATACCCTGTGAATCCACGTGTTGCTTATAAGGAGTCATGACATGTAAGTAACAAAAGCAAGCCCATTATCAATTGGCCCAAATTCACTACACAGGGTCTTGTGACTCAACTGGAAAATTTAAATGGATCTCACATGGGAAAAAAGATGGTTGAAAAGCAGTTGCTTTGACAATTTGGAGAGACAATCCAAACTCAGTGAGCTGAAATTCCAAAACGTGAGCACAAGTTGCTATGTTTTGCATACTTTCGGGAAGAGAAATAAAAACTTAAAGTAGTCTAATCAGTGAGAACCTGGAGTTTATAGTTGAAGGACAAATACACCTGTTTATACATCTGAGATACATAAATAAGGAATGCTGCATGTAAAGGGGCATAGCTGTTATTTTCTTTTTAGCACCGATGAGATCTTGGGTAGAGTACTACACACAGCAGCTATAATAAAGTGCTTTAATACCATGACCTGCAAGAAGATTTTTAAGGGAGTGACTATGTTTAGTCTCACAGGAAAAAAACGAGACCTGTGGGAGACCTCTCAAAAAAAAGTGAAAATTTTTATACAATACATTGTCTTCCATTAGAGGAGGGCAGAAAAAAATAGCAGTATTTGGATGGATAATAGAAAAGTAAGAACTGTCTTAGATACGCCATTTTCTGTGGCAGCTGCCTAATACCCGGTGTCTACTATGTAATTTATCTCTTTACATGTTCTCAATAACTCATTTCATTTTGTTTGTTAGAAGGGTCAGGTTCTCACACGTCACATAACTGGAGATAGGGAGTCTCAGTGGCAGTAAGCATCTGAGTCATGCTAGTTTTCCAGGCTGAAGTGTTATTGTCATTTCTGAGGGCTATTGAGCATAGCAGTGAATAGAATCTGAGCAGCAAACTCTGTCCAAAAGAACAAAATCCTATTTCTTTATGAACAGGTGATGACAAATCTAGATCGGTATGTTGTCTTCCCCATAGAAAAGATATCAGATTTAGTATCACCCTCATCTTTAGAGAAAGTTTTGAAAAATTCGTCTGTACTTAATTCTTCTTTGCTTTTCCTCTCATACAATAAATAACCCTACCAGTAAATAAACCCCTGAAACACCCCCGAATCCACCCCACTGCCATGTAAGGACTTCATTGGTGAGTTTACCAATATTCAGATAAATCTGAAGGGGCTGTTGGTCCTCATGGAAGTTTAGTTGTTAACCAGATTAAAAGCAACATTTAATACACGAAGGGAACAGAAGTCTTGGCCTGAATGACTTCTTTCTCTTTATGCTGGGATTTGTGTACTGTGCTGGGGTGTTCCTCAGGTACAAGGTCCACCTGTCCAGTCTTAATTTCCACTGAGTTTAAAAAGCTTTCTAAAAGTGGACCAAAATTTAACCTCTTTGTAGAATACAACCTTGGCTTTTAACAGTGGTTGTACCTAATTTGTTTTCCTGTTTGAGAGCTGGCTGTGGATCATGGGTTGTTTCTCAGTAGCAAATAAAATCACACATATGAGAGAAGCAAAATAATTTCTCTTATTTGCAATTTTTGTTTCTCACAATAATTATACATAACTCTGTGTAAATCTGTTGTGTCTTACATTATATCATGCTGTTCACAGAAATAGTGATTAATGCTGTTTGTAAACTGGGAGAGAATTAAGAGTCTAACGTCTGCATACATTTTGTGCCTGTTGGTTTGTCTGCTGTCATCTGGTATTTGGCATATTTTCCTCTATTTCATGAGAACAGACAACTAGGCATGTTCCAGTCAGGCCAAGTGTCCATTTAGTTTCATACTCTTTCCAAAGGCAGCTAGTAAACATGCTTAGGGAGAAAAATGTAAGAAATGCATGAAGTATATGTAGCAATTCTTTCCCATGGTTAGGTCCCTTAATTAGTGGTTTAGGAGCTTCCTCAGCTCTAAAGGTTGAACCTAAGCATTTGTGTTTTAAATAACCAGCAGTGGGTCTGTCATTCAAGAATTTAGGGTTCTTTTGTGCATTACATGTATCCAGTGCCTTGCTGCAATGATTCCATAATTCAGGTGCACATTGTGAAGGAAAAGCATTGCCTAATTTGTTACAGATCTATCGTTTTAGTAGCCTGCCCACTAGATTTTGTTGTGAGAAATGGATCCTTGTCGACTTTTCCGTTCATCAGTCATTCTGTCAACCTCATGTACACTTCTCCTGGTGGTTTTTCTTTGCTGAAGACTTACAGTCACTTTGGGCTTGGAAGGTTTGAGAGTCTTTTATGAGAGAGTCAATCTCACAACACTGTGAAAGCACCACTATCCACTTGGTGGCCAAAGCGCTGAAATTTTTTACTTTTTTATCAGTAAAACTGAGTGAAGATTTCTTTAATTAAGTAGTATCCTAGGAATTAGGGGTTAGATGACATATATAAATTAACGAGGAACGAGATTGTAGATCTGAAAATGATTATAATTTCCACAAGTAGTATAATACTGAAGTTTCTCCCTTTGTGTGCTGTACATAGTCACTAATGGTGGCTACTGTTACTTGACGAAAGTTATTTACTCAGGCGTTTTTTGGTGCCAAAAGCACTTGTAATAACTGTGTTTTTATGGTTTCTCCCTTTATTTTTATGTAAAAATTTGAGAATAATGAAGACAATCTTATTATAGCGTCTTACTTTGTTTGAAAGACATGTTGGCAAATAGCTGGCGAGGCTGAGAAACAAATTCAGTTAGATAAATTTCATTTAAATCGGAACAAAATTACTCTGGAATTAAAGAAACCCCAAACATTTGCTTTTCATTCCAAAGAAAATCATCCATTTACCTGATCAGGAACTGTATCTGAACTGTAAGCAGTCTGTTGAGCCTGTAAAAGGATTCTCTTCAGGTGTCCTGGCTGTCCAGCTGTGCCTCTTTTTTTGCCCGTTGGCCAGCATATGGGCCTGTCTGTGGTTTATCAAATGCCCTGTTACCCCCTGTTCAGCTATGCCACACCTTAATGGCCTTGCACGAAGGAGCGAGTGTATTTGGCATGCAGTGGTGGAAAGGGCACTCTGGGTGTATGTTGTGGCAGGTTTGGTTTGTGCATTAGCACCATGCAGTGCAGGGGGTTACAGAGCAAGGAGCAGTGGGAAGAGCTGGACACGCAGCACTGCTGAATGTGAGCGTGTTGAGCGTGAGGTGTTGTGTGCTGGGGGAAAGTTCAGCAGAGAGGATGTGTTGGGATGTGGTGGCAAAGTGTCTGAGTCCTCTTTGGTTTTTCACTTCTGGCTTAGGAGGAAGCATAATTCTGTGGTGGTAAGGAGCATGCATAGCACAGAGACCTTTCTGCCAGTGTAATTTGTGCAGTCCTGATGCAGGGCATTGTCCTGGGTTTCTGGGCTGGGATCTGCAGGTGCTTATTCTCTATGTAATTTTTTTGTTCAGTTGATTGATTTCAGCCATCAGCAGAAAGGCAGAATTCTCAAAGCTTGATCAACTGTGAAGCACAAATCTGACAACACTAAGCTTCATTAGTAGCAGAGCTCATGGATCTGTTTGCTTTAATTAGTTTTCCATAGCTGAGGAATTCTTTGCCGTATAAGGGTTTATTTCAGATGCAAGTTTTCCATTAGCAGACAAACACTATAAATTTTAACTAAAATAATTCAGACTTCACTCCTCTAAAACTCAATTAAATAGCTCACTTTGTTTTGTGTGAGCCTTAATGGTGAAAAGGATTGGATAGATGAATCATATATCCTTGCTAGGTTGCATGAAGGATACTGTGTATTGTGCAGTTTGCAGCTCCAGGCCAGAAGTTACAAGTTTGCACTGACTCTGTGATGGTCTATAATGCGTAAACCTGGAGCTGCGTACCTTGAAGAACTTCGGGGAAAGGCTGCCAGAGAGCAGACTAGGCCAGACTGGCAGGCAAAAGATGGGACAAATATGTGGCTTGCTGTGAAAAACTAAACTTAAAGCCAAGGGAAAATGTTTTATGGGTCTTTCCTCTACACATTTATCAATGTTGCTTTGAGTTAGAGAAGTCAAAAGCAAATGATGAGTTTTGGCAGGTATGCTAATGCTTTTTAGCCCAATGATCATAAATGATGAGCTAAAATGTGGGGATTTTTTAAGTAAATAGCCTGTACTTTTATCTAATAATTCACACTGTGTTCAGGTTAGGGTATTACAATTAATTGGCTCTTTTCTGTTTTAAATTGTAAAATGTTCCTTTTCTTTGGAAACAAGAGAATTCGGACTGACAGGGTTTATAAGCCTTGAATGTAGTATAGTATTTACATTTTCTTTGTATTTCAAAATGAAGTCATTCTCTAGCAGCCAGTAATAGCTTAAAATTACTCACACATAAGCAGGAGCAGTTGAATTAAAGCAGTGTTTAGCACTTTTAAAAATTTACTTATCATGTATAACATTTTTGTTGTTGCTTTAGAAGTTGGGCTATTTTTTGTGTAGCCAAGTGATTTCATATTATAATTTTATACTTACTTTGCTGTTGATAAATACCAGTCAAAGAGCAGTGGTTTGGGTGGGGGGATCTCTGTAGCCTTGTTTCTAGGCATTGTTCCAAAGTACACAGCTAAAATACTTCCTAGGTTTTGTTTATGGCAGGGCCTTTAATGGAAAGATCACTGCTGAGTCTTTTTGATGCAATTTTGCAAATACTTGATGCTTGTTCTTTCCTTCAAACTCAACATGACATTTCAGCAGTGGAGTTGGCTGTTAAAAATACATAACTTGTCCTGCATACTGTGCTTTAAAGAGGATCAGAGAGCCTGTCAATTTTTTTCTGAACATGTGATGCCTGTGGAGAAGTCTGGTAATGAGAGAAAGAGGGGAGTACATGGGAACTAATTGTGTAGAAGGCTCAAGGTATCATCCTGCTGCAATAAATATGGAGAGCTTCCTTTGGACTATTTGGGTGAGGTAGTACCCTGATCTGCTCCTCAGTGCCCATGACTGAAATTTATGATGCATGGTAGATGCCTTTAGGCAGAGAATGAGCAGTCAGCTTTTCATTAATTTGTAACAGAGAGACTGGTGGGAACGTTGTTCCATGCTGTGGAGAGCTTGTAGTGAATTCCTTCAGTGTTAAGCAAGCTAAAAATAATTCTCTAGAAAATGTATGCTTTAGCTAAGCCCTTTGTTTTCTGAACATACATTTGAACAGAGATTAAAACTATGTAATGAAAGTAAAAAGAGCAACACATATCCTCCCTCTCTTTATTGTAATCTTGAAAGTATTAAGCTGTTGAATACATTTAAGTAAATATTTAAAATTGATCAGTAGTATTTGTATAGCATTGGGGAATTTGTCTATGTGCAATCTAAAGATTATGTTAGAAAAATCTTATGGCTTTATAAGCTCTTTCTATCTTTGTGACTATTTTTATGTCCCCTTTCTTTATGTTGATTCTGCGAGGGGACTGGGGTGGAAGAGCTGACCCATCTGTCTGCAAGTAGGTGACTTGCTGAATCCAGTGGCTCCCAGTGGACAGAATGAAAGAAGAATTGCTCACTGGATAAAACCAGTTTCCTTTGCTGCTGTTTGGAGGCATAAAGTTTTCAGAAATTTCAGTTTCCACAGGAAAAGGAACAAAGATAAGAGCCATTGGTACAGCCCTGTAAAAACTGTGGTGGAATGGGTCATGGAGGGTGAGTTGCCAGAGTGGAGAGAGAGAGAGAGAACAGCTGTTGGAAGGAGGAGAGATATTGTAGCTGAGGGGCCAAACACAGCTGGAGGAGGCTGGTTGCAAGCAGAATGGAAGAAAAAGCAAGCAGTGCTTGCATGTGAGGCATCTTGGCTATACATTAATTTCTTGATCTGGTCACCAGGTACATTCAGGTATGGAAGAACCACAGGCAACATATGTCTATAGTCTATACTATATCTTTGAAAATAGAATGTGTTTGTATTCTTTTTAAAGTAAATTTTAAAAATGTAGGTCTGTATGTCTCTTCCTTGCCTCAGAGAACAAAGATGTTAAAATGCTGGAGGAAATTGCATACGCGTGTTTCAGCCTCTGCATCTCCTTGAGGAGTAAACGGTCCATGGCAAGGATGCTGAGGGGAAGAAACCTGTTCCCCATGATGATGTCACACTTTACTGGCTTGGAAGGGAAGCCAGAACTGTAACCCTTTCCTGAAAAGAAATTACTGCATTATTGCTTTGCAAAGGAAAAGGAAAAAAAAGCACTACTGGAGTATTAAGATGCTGTTCTGCTCCCCACCTGTGTGGTAAATAGATCATTAGGGGACTTGGCTGTGAAGGTGTGCTTCTGTCCTTGCTTCAAGGTGGTTCAAATTGTCCCACCTCTCCTGGCCAGAGGGGCTGGAGCTTGCTGGTCATCAGCATGTGGCCACTCTCTGTGGTCCTACTGAAGCTGTGCCAGTGCACAGCTGGGAACTCGGCCCTCTTGTGTGGTGAGGAAAGGGACGTTGGCCCTGATCTCGTTATTAGCACTGAAGGAGAACAGAGTGGAGATCTCCTCTCTGTTGCAGAGACAGTTCTTATGGCCTTAAACACTGAACAGTGGCAAACTTCTCTGTAGATCTCATCTTGATTTAAACATTTGCTTTTTGTATTTGTACTGGGGGGGATGTGAGACAGGAAATTGCTGCAAGCTGACCTAGTATCATGAATTTAACCTGGTATGTGTGTCCATGAAAGAATATGCATTAGCTTACTGTTTTTAAACCAGTTTTACTTTGCTAGCCAGTTTCCCAGGGCAAAGTATACTTTTGAAATCACTGTGGTAGCTGGTTGTGATTGGTTTTGGTGGCTGCAGTATAGTTTGTGTCTGAATTTAGGAAGAAAGAAAATGAAAATATTTGTTGTGAAGTTAAACTGCGTAACATATAAAATGAACTGTATGCACATCAGAACATCTCAGCGAGATGGATTTTCATGGTGTTAGGTATGTGAATAGAGTTGCTGTCACTCACCTGGCTGAGAGTCTGGCAAACAGAAATCCATAACTTTTTTAGGTGTAATACCCAGAAATAACAAAGATGCATGTATCAGAAAAACCCTTCCTTAAAATTCAAGCAGGAAACAAATGGAAATCCCATTAACATTGTGTTGAACCAGGAAAATACTCTTAATTTACAGATATTGTTTTGACTGAATACAGGAATTTATTTGTTTTGTAAAAGGCAGTAGAAATAATTAAAAAACAGTTTGGGACAATGTAAGCATATTACTTACCCAAAACATTTCAATGAAGGAAGTGTGTCCTTCCTGCTTTCCTAGGAATTAATGTTTTACTTTAAGTAGTAGTAATTTACACAACCTATGTATACAATAAGCAATATAAACTGTAAGGAACTAAAGGAGTTTGTTTGTTCTTCCTCATGAGGAGTGTCTTTCATCTCTTTACTGCACACAACCTCATTACAAAAGAGCTGTATTTTTCTGTATGAAAAAACACTAGTGGCAATTTCATGTTTTCTTACTCTCAGGCAATAGCTTTAGGTATCAGTTCCTACAATGTAATTACTTGTGTTAATGGTGGCTTAAAAGCCATACTTGACTGCTGCATGAATATGGTATAGCAAGTTACCATGAAAGCATTTTGGTTTGTTTTGTAGGAATATTGAAAATTTATTTTGGCCCTATGGTTGGCCTCACAACTTTCCTGCACAAATCTCAAAGTTGTTTTATTTTTCTGCTGGAAGTGTTAAGCATAATTATCATCGTGTTGATGAGTTTTATAACAAAGATTTTTGTTTTATAATCTAGACAAAAGCATTCAGTGTGTTTTATACAGACATTCACAAAATGAGTAATTAAGGAGAAGGATTGTTCCTTCTCTTTTCCTTTATGAGTAATTAAAGCACAGTCTCCTCCTGCCACTGTATTTTTCCTTCCCATTCTATTTTTTAAAATAATTTTCTAAATGCTAAATAACCTTATATCATTTCCACTTTAGATAATCTCTGCCACAAATTGAAAAATGTTAGTCCAAAGTTAATGTTCAAAAGAATTTTTGAACAAGGTTGTCTTTTCATATAGACAGAAAAATGGGAATAGCCTGTCAGACTAGGACAAGATTCCCAAAGAAATGGATGTTTTCCATAGAGCTGAAAGGAAAAATTAATAGAATTTTTGTCTGTGACCAGACTGTTGGTATGGAGGTGAGTTGTTTGGCCACAGGCTCTTTAGTACTGCACTTTAGATTTTACCTGCCTGAAAGGCATTTTAGCGTTTTAATCCAACCACTTCATTGCTATTAAGAAGCTCTTTGTCTTGTCCACATACTACTGGACCACTGTTCAGGTCTGAGGATCCAGAATATCTTCCAGGGTCATCATCAGACAGCATCTATTAGGCTGTTCATTGTTTTCACTCTTAAGCAGTTTATTGTCATGCCAGTTTAGTCCTTTGAATGTGAGCAGACATTAAACAAAACTCTAAAAAATTCTCAGTAAGCAGGGTTTGCCTTTCAGCCAGACTATGGTGCTGCAATAAAGTCTTTGACCAAAAAAAAGGCATACCAGAGTAGTATTTTTCTTGAATGTTAATCATTTAATTGTTCAGTGGTAGGTAGCTAATACAATTAGTTAAATTAAAGATTTAAATGAGCTAAAATTCAATAAAAATAATTTTGGCTGCAATGCTATGATAAACCTGAAAATTATAAATACTTATTTTAATGAAGAACATACTTTTTGTAGCCTAACATTAAACTATTACTTTAAATAAATATAATTTTACAAAGGGTCCACAGAGCTTCTGATTTTGAAGATGCATTAAGAGAAGGTTTCTATTTTCCTTTTTCAATAGTAGCAGCTGCCTCTGAATTTCATTCTTGCTAGCTGATAATTGTAGGCAACATATTTTAACAGGACAGATGTGATATGCATCTTAATATTACTCAAAGTATGAACCCCCCCCCAGGTATGACTAAAGGATAGGTGAAACTACATCCACGGCCTCACAGGTTCTTTAGCTCTGGTCCACTTTAATGGACCTTTAATATTGTGAGAAGGAATAATTGAGGAATCCAGAGTGATCAGGCAGAACCTGCCCTGATTAGGCTTTTAAAACCACATATATTTTTGGAGCTTGATTGTAATGTGATCACAGAAACATTACGTGTTATTTAGAAGACAATAATGTTGATGATTAGGGAAAATGAAATAGCATTTAGTTAATTAATCTTTGATTCTAGTCATTAAAACAATACTTGTTTCAGGGGGAAGATGCTATTGATTACGTCTGTGGGTAGCCATTATATTAGGCACAAAGATTTGAGAGCCAAGCTTAATAGCAATGTATGCTGTCATCTCATCCAAAACTACTTGTCTTTCATTAAAAGCTGTTTAGGCTATAAGAATTAAAAAACAAAACGAAACAAAATTAAACCCTCTTTAGACATACAGTCTTTTAGAAGAACATGTGTTGCAGATAACGATATACATACTGTATGTAACCTAATATAAAAGATATTAATTCACACTAATATCTGAGAGGAATGTTACAAATGCCTGGAATATACACCTAGAAATTAACAGTATTTCATTTCTGTGGTTCTTTTTAAAGTTCAGTTGTGTTTTGAGTTAAATATAATCTTTCATCAATGTACTTATGATGCTAGTCTCTCTCCTAAACCACTTTTAGCATCTAAAGTATTTTTAACATTATATTTTAATATCATAGAATGGTTTGAGTTGGAAGGGTCCTTTAAAAATCATCTATGTCCAACCCCACTGCCATGTTCAGGGACACTTTTTACTAGACCAGGTTGCTGAAAGCACCATCCCTGAACACTTCCAGGAATGGGACATTACAGCCTCTCTAGACGACCTGTTTCAGTGCCTCACCACCTTCACAGGAAAGAATTTCTTTCTAATATCTACTCTAAACTTCTCTTTTAGTTTGAAACCATTCCCCTTGTGTCATCACTATGTGCCTGTGTAAAAAGTCACTCTCCCTCCTTTTTATAAGCCCCCCATAAGTGCTGAAATATTGCAAATATACAGTATTCAGCAGACAAAGGAAGGACAGATACTCTTAAATGACTGAATTTTTTTAAGTAGCGTTTCCTCTAGATGACTTGCAATTTTGGAAGCTTGAACTCTTCACCTAGATGCAGAATCCTGAATGGCCTTATCTGGATGAACTTTGTTTCCAGAAAATGGGAATAAGTTGCAGAGACTTGGCAGTGTTTATTGTAACATAATGGTATCCTTTCTGGGCATTCAGTGTTTGTGAAGACTATCCTGACTATGACTTGTAAAGACACATAGTTTCTGTTAGTGGAAACTGTCTTCCTGCTACATGCAGCTCGTGTTTCCAGTGTCCCTCCTCAATCCTTATCCTCCAGTAGAGGCTACAAAGATGTTGAGGGACCTCGAGCATCTCTCCTACAAGGAGCTGGGCCTGTTTAGTCTAGAGGAGACGAGACTGGGAGGGCATCTCCTCAATGAGTATAAATATCTCGAAGGCGGGTGCCAGGAGGATGGTGCCAGGTTCTTTTCAGTGGTGCTCAGATACTGGACAAGGAACAATGGCAATAAACACAAGAAGTTCCACCTCAATATGAGGAAGAACTTCTTTATGTTGAGGGGGGCCCTACTTTGGCAGGGGGATTGGAGAAGATGATCTCTAGAGGTGCCTTGCATCTCTAACTATTTTGTGATTCTGTGATTTTTGTGAATGCATCATTATACGTAAACCAAGAGTTTTGTCATGTGATGAATTTATTTTCTGCTGTGCTTCTGGATTAGTCTCTATAACAACTTGCTCCTTCCTTTCAAATCAAAAAATACAATGTATGAATCCCAGCTCTCTGAGATAATGTTAGTGACATTGATTCATAATTTGGAAGATGAAAACAGCTTTTAGGATCATAACGGTGGGTGCCCTGGCAATTCAAAAGATGTTTAATGTTTTTTGAGACTTCATATTATTTAAGACTCTGTATAGACGAATAGCACTTCTGTCTGATTTCTGGTAACCAAAAAGAACCCCATCTTTGAGAGCTATAATTTTTGATTTCTTTAAGTAACTAGAAGAAAACCTACTGTAAATTTGTGGTCTGTTTCAGAAAGCCTGGAATAAGGCTTTTTAATGTAAGTAGATTCCATGTTTTGTATACTCGGACGTTTGGCTGATGTGTTAATGGAAGACATTTTGAGTTTCAAAGAAACTGAAGATGCCATTTTGCACAAGCAAGCAATTTTTTCAAAGTAGTAGTCCATTCTCAAAAAAAGAAAATTAGAATAACTAGCCTTGCTGTTGCTCAGCTTACTTACTGTTATAATAGAAATGAAGGTGGTGTTGAGCCTTTGACAAGTTCCTTAGTATATGTGATAGAATGGCATGTCCTTCTGTGTTGAGTACCTGTCATCTTGTATAGTTATGAAAAGGGGAATTGGTTCAGCTTTGCACATCAATGCTTTTTTGATAAAAATTCTCCACTGGTTTTTCTTCATTGTTATCCAGGTATTGGTATGGAGTAAAATTAAGTTCCAAACCATTGTCTTCCCTCCTGTAAAGTAAAAACAAACTCTTTTTTCTTGGTTCCCATTTTATTTTATTTCCTCAATTTGCTCTTTTTGCTTTGTGTTCATCCCTTCTTACTTCACAGGAGTCATTAAATAGCTGCTGTGATTTTTTAAGAAGGTATGATGAGACTTTAATAGGAATTCCTTTTCTGTCTCAGGATGTTAAAATCAATTTGGTGGCTGCATGTTATGGTGCTCTTCCTCCCTCCCCCACTGATGGAAACATGAATGGTTTCATCTAGCCCCAAATTGCTGTACGGAAACCCTTTGCTCTTAAGTCAAAAAACTAGGTGCAAGTCTGTGAATTGTTTTATGAAAATAGTGGATCGAGTTTCAAGCTTCAAGTCCCTGCTGATACATTAAATTCTTCATGGTATTGGCAGGGAAGAAGCAGGGGACCTTTCTTTAGCTATATAAATAGGAGAAGTGTCAACTCCAGATGCCTGAGGGAGAGACTCCAGACAAGCTTTTAGTACAGTTACAGAAAGACAAAGTGGAAGAGACCCATGGGACTCGTATATGTATTAAATTTCTTTTAGCTTTTTGGTCACAATGGAGAAAAGTCCTGTAGAAGTCTTTAAAGTAGATATGCTTGTAGTCTTTTGTGTATAAATATGGGGATGTGGCGCTTTTTTGTTGGTTTTTTTTTACATATGCATGTATATGTTATGTGTATGCTGTAGTATTTTAGGAAATGGTGTTGGCAAAGGGTACTCAAGCTAAAAAACCAGCAGTACCTCTCTTTCAGTGCCCACAGCACATGGAAGAAGAGTCAAGTCCCTTCCTTGGGACATTTCCCAACAGCTGAAGTAAGTGGACTTGCATGGGAGTGGTGCATAACTCAGCAGCATGGATGCTTAGCTTTGGTGCTGTGCTGACATCAGCAGGATTGTATGTGCAGGAGGGAATTTTGTTTGTTCACCTGATACTCTCTGCAGACAGTTAATGACTTCTCTGATCTTCACTTGTCTCAGAAAGCCTTCAGTGATTCTTTACATGAAGACATTTAAAATCATAGAATAAAACTCAAAGTCATTATTGTTTACAGTTTGCTGATGGGCATGGTAATCGTATCTGCATAACCTGCCTACTTTTTCTGTAAAAATAAGGA
Organism: Gymnorhina tibicen; assembly: GCA_013399875.1. NCBI lineage: Eukaryota > Metazoa > Chordata > Aves > Passeriformes > Artamidae > Gymnorhina > Gymnorhina tibicen. The sequence goes on along the minus strand of VXAZ01004442.1, from coordinate 83,619 downwards.
TATTTTTTGTCTTTTAATCCTTCGCCAAGACATATTGCTTATCCTTTTAATGTTGCAGTGACTTGAATTCAGATATGTTAGGAACATTTCTTTGAAAGCACAATGCTGTCTGATCGCATGCTCTGCATTTTAAATCTTGCCTTTCTGATACTAAGTTAAATATGAAAATGAAAATTTGTAATTAAAATACGCAGTGCATCCTCTCTGTGCCTTCTGATTTATGCAATTGGTTATCATATGCAGTTTAAATGAATGTCTTAATTAAGTAGTGTCAGCAATTTTTTTGAGCAGAATACTTTTAGAACCCGTCACTGTCCTTTTCTGTAGAAGACAGACCTTTTTTTCCTTATCTGAATACTTTCTTTTTACATAAATTATATTAATTCTGTTATTTTAACTTGATTTCTTCTGCAGCTTTTCTCTGTTTTCATTTTAGGAAGTTTCTCTGTTTCTCTTTCTTGTTCTTCATCTGCTTCATCCTCTGCAACACACTGGCCGCATGGGACTACCCCGGTTTAACCTGGTTTCCACTGGCACCAGTACTGGGGAGTGTGTTTGTGCATGTATGTGTGTGTATCAGAACTAAAAATAATGATGTTTCTTATTTTACAAATAAAATGTTATGATTTTGTTTGGTTGTCTGGGATGATTTTTTTTTTTTTGGAGCTTCTGTTTTCATCCATATTTTTAATCTTAATGATTAATGATTGTGGAGAAAAGTTTGAAGACACGTTTTCCAATGTGAGATAATTCCATATCTCACAGATGTGACAATTTAAGAAGACTCCAAGTATTTGGAAGTTCGCAGTGCCGTGGTAGCACTTGGCAGCAGTATCTGGTTTCCTTGACGGAGTCATCAGTTTGGTGTGACTGAACTGAAATTTTGGCCCTTCTTTGAGGCATTCTCATATATAGCTAAGTAATAGTTCACAGAATCACAGAATGTTCTGAGTTGCAAGGGACCCACAAGGATCATCAAGTCCAGCTCTTAAGTGAATGGTTTGTAAGGGTGTCAAATGCACAACCTTCATGTTAGCACCATGCTCTAACCAACTGAGCTGATCTCAGTGGTTTACTTTAATTCCAGAATTAATTGAAATACTTTTTTTAAAAACGGTGTCTTTCATCTACCCTGAGCCCTCCCTGTGAATTTTTCTCAATCAATGTAGATAATGTAACTCTTGCACTTGTTATATATGGAAGTCAGATGAAGGTCCAAGGTGATACCGTAAGACCATAAATAAAATAGTTAGAAGTATCTGGTAATAGCCAGTGGCCTAAATTACAGAGCAAATCTGAATTGATGTTTTCATAGTTTCTCCTGCTCTTCATCTTGAGGACTTACTGGAGGAAGCACTCATTACATTTAATGGCTATCAGTGGATCTTTTCTTCTGTAATTTGTTCTGTTATTTCTCTAGCAAATGTGGAATTAAGCATCCAGAGCAAACTGTGGCAGATTTCTTCAATATAACTGCCTCTTGCATAGAAAAAGTGCTTTCTTGAGCCTAACATTTCCCAGTATGCTTTGATGCTGTCTGCACTTATATTGGCAAATATAGTGAAGAGTTGCTATCTAGTCTTCCTTTGTGTGCTTATCCGCATTTTCTAGAGATCAAAAGAAAATACATCTGTATCACTTAAATCTGTGATCTGTTCAAAAGATGCTGACTGTCATACTGTTATAGCCTGGAACATGCTCTCATTACTGCAGTGCTCCATGACAAAACAATGTATTTTGTGTGTTGTAGTTCTGCAGGAATTTGCCCATTCTGCATAACTTTTGAAAGTTACCTGATAGGCCATAAAATGAGTATTTGGTGTCTGGGTAAAATACTGAGATGTGAAATGTTGACCTTTAGGAAAAAAGTCTGGATTTTGCTTTGCCTTTTTAGTTATAGAGGATGACTTCTTAAGCATGTATTAATCATTTCCATCCAAGAGCATCTTATTTTTTTATCTTACTTAGAAAAGCAACAAAAACATTCAGCAGAAAAAGCTTCTTAGACTCATGGTGTTTTGCACTTTGGGATACTATTACACATGCTTGCGATTATCTACTCTGCAAACAATTGTCAGAAAACTTCATCTGTTTTCCAAGTCCCATAGAAGAACAGATGTGGAATTAAGTTTCAAACAATGTACTGTTAATCACTTACATGTGGACACGAAATGAACTGGAGCTCAGTGGGAACTGATTGGATGCTTTGTTAGTTGAGCATGGAGTGGAGAATTTGCATTGTTCTTAGTCTTCATTCTCTGAACAGTCCTTTGAAAATAGTACTAATATATGAACAAGACAAGGGTCTGTTTCAGATACTTAACTCTTTCTAGAGAGCCAAAACCTTAAAGGACCACCTGAATGGAGCTGGACTATATTATGTGGATGAATATGAAAAAGAGGTTGCATATATATGTGTAATTTTCATTTATTTGAGAGCTGTTTTGATGCTGTAAAGGATATTGAGGAGTAGCTGCATATCATTTGTGTGCTTTCAGAAACAGTTACTTAAGCAGGTCAGCTTTGCCTCTAAGAGATTTAAAGTCAATGTTCAATTCCTGGAAAACCATAAGAAAGCAATTACGTCGGAAAACCTACTCATGTTGTAGTCTAAATCTCAGCCTTCACTGGAAAAATCACTTAAAAAGACAGCTCATACAACTACTTCAGAAAGCTAGTTTTGAGGGAGAAAGGACTACTATTTGGGGACTCTGGAACTTGGAACTTCAACTTTACGGAGTTCTTATTATGGATCAGTGCATTAGATGGTCACTGAGACCTAAGGAATTGTTGGATTCTTGTTCTCGGAAATATTTTTTCATAGTTGAAAAGAAAACTCATGGTAAAAGAACTATTGATACTTGTTCCTTGTGTGATTGCCCTCTCTGAAGTATGTATAGGTCTAGAAAAATAGTACCTACTCATAGGAATCTGCATTTTCTGCTGCTGTCAAATTGAAACTGTTGTTAAAATGTGTAGCTCACGTATGTGATTATTTTCAGTTACTTGATCCCGTGTATCTGGGATCTGGAAATAATTTGCCTTCCTGAATCTTCAAAATAAAAAAGGGAGTGGGTGTGTGAAGAGAGAATCTAACTAATTTATTGCTTCTTAAATCTGACGAACTTGATTAAGCAGATAAGATTATGTCATATTCCAGGGTTTAGAGTAGTTCCTTGAAAGTTTTTAAACTCCCTTAAATGTTTAGCCTCATATTATATTGAAAGGTTAAAGAGGCTATGAACTCAGCTGTGTGTGGTTTTTGGCTTGAAAGTAACAGAGTTGCCCCCAAAATTTGAAATGGGGCATGAGGAGATTAGTAATGATGCATTTTCCTGCCTCCCACAGAGTTCTCTGTCTAACTGCCTCATTGGCTGTTCCTTAACTTCTCACCTTCACATTCATCATTATGTTTATTCTGGTAGTAAGCAAATGGCCAAAGCTAATTAAAATGTTAATTCCTACTAAGATAGCAAAATACAGTGTTTTGAGAGATGGAGAGAACAGAAGGAACTTTCAGAAATGTTTGTTATGTTCCAGAGACATGTTGTCTCTTAGCTTGACTTTTGGAGAGATTTGTGAAGGTTATAGCAGAGTTTATATATTTTTTAAACAAATCTTTCATATGGATTTCCTGGGGCTGTTTTGCTTGTGCTCTGTGAAGTGACCAATTTCTTCCTTTTCTTTGTTTTTGGGGAGGTCTGCTTGACCTTAAGTTTTCATGTTTTCTTTCAAAATAACTTTCTTTCATGGATATTATTTTGTTCATACGCTTTGCAGAAAAAAAAAAAAAAAAAGAGATAACATTCAAAATAAACATCTTTATACCCCCGTATCTTGTTTTTTAGTCTTTGTCTAGAATGACATAAATGGCTAAGCATTTCATGTTCTTTAAACATGACTTTGTGAATGTGGTCGATGTAGACATCGTGTGCATTATCAAGACTTATTAAATGTAGTTGTCTTCTGCCTTTATTAATCAAAAACATGGGATACAGATAGTAGGTCTGTATGGTGCTAGTAGAACTCAAATGAGAAACTGCATTTTTGATGAGTAATACTTTGAGAATATTTTAAATGGGTTTAGATTGCATGTCTTGGTTTTAACAGAGGGGTGTGGGACAGCTTCAAGCTGTTTAATGCGTTTTTTCTGAGAGGTGAGTGTGAGGTGTGCTAATACACTTTTAAAAAGATCTTTGGCTGAGAGGGCCTTTGTAAGGGAGTTTGTTCCCTTGTTATGCTTGTGTCGTTCCCCATATTATGTTTCATTAATTCATTAATTTTATGAATTTGTTTCATCATGTCATCAGCCTCTGACATAGAACTAGAAAGCTTCCTTACCTCTGCTCTTTCTCTTGAAAGGTTGTTGGCAGAATCTTGCTCTTTCAGATGGTCAAGAACTTATATCTCAGTTTTACTCAGAAATGGATTAAAAATATTTAGAGGAGTTTAAAGGATATTTAGAACTTCAGGAAAAACTAAACCTGGATTTTCTGTTTCTTGTATTGCCAGAACATTTCTGAAAAGATTGTTTGTCTAGCAGTGTTTAAGTAAATTTGCTTCAGAAAAAGCTTAAAATGACAAAAATTAAAAAGGCATAGAAAAGCATCTGTGGTATAAATCCACAGTTAATGTATTTTTTAGTTGCTGTTCAATTCCCACCATACCTGGGGCTAGTTAATTCTTCCATCTGCAAATTAAATATGCTCTTTAACTCTTACCAAGCAGTGGCTAGCTCATTTCTTCTTCCTTGGGTTAGCATCAGAGGAGTGCCTCTTTGTGGGTTTCCAAGCTCCAGCTGGAAAAGCATGCTGGATGGAGATGGCTCAGGACTTTCGGATGTCTGCAGAAACTGCAGGATGTTCTCCAGAGCTGGAAAACTGTGCAGATAAGATTCGAGTATGATTTTAGTAAGGATTTTCATTTCTGTAATGTGATTTTACTGAAATGTTTATAAAGGCACATGTAATGTTGCTCAGAGTCTCATCTTTATTTAGTTTTTCTTACACTGGGTTTGGGTTTTGGATTTTGGGTTTTGTTTTTTTACAAGACTGAAGAAGGGTTCAGAAACATGAGCTGTAGAAGAGCTGAATACAATTTAATGTGCTCTATCTAATATTTTTAGCTTTGAGTTAAGGTCTTAAGTGCATGATAGGCCTGTTAGGTGGATAATGTCCAGATAAACTATTGGTAGAAAGAAGTTTGCTTTGAGGTCAAATTGAATGGCCTAAGCTCAGGACTTTGTCATTTAGCAAAATCATTGCATGAATCACTGAAATCTTTCAGGATTAAAAAGCAGCTTTCAGTGGTAAGAGGTCACAGGTTGTACCTCTGGGTGCTTTAATTTGGTAAACTACTGTTTGTGTGTATATTTTTATTGCTTCAATGTAGATGAAAGCTGTGAAGAAGGCATGGAAGTTAGTTCAATGTAGAATATATGCATAGAGTAAACAGTTTTGTTTTCCTGACACCATAGAGAAGTTTGAATTTGTATTTTGAGGACTCTTAACAGCTTGTTAGTGTCTTAGTAACTTGGGCCCTAGTTCTGTGTTTGGTTGCTTTGTTAGATATCTTGTCTCAAATGTAAAGAAAGTTCAAATGTTAAAACAGGTCTGTTTTTATTTGGGAGGGAGAGAAGGATTGTGCTTAAGCCTTTTTTTTTTGTTTTTTTTTAAATTTAGGATGAAACCACAAAACAAACAGCTTCATAATTCAGTCCTAATTCTGTTCATAATGCAGCATTACTGGAAAATGCAGGAATGTTATCAGGCAATTTGGACATTTTAAGGATTTTTCTGTTGATTTGTAATAGTCTCATCACCATGATGGTACTCTGACTATAACTTTGGCCAGAGAAGGAGGTGTGGGACTGAAAACCAAACAAACCCTGCAGCTGTTGGTTTAAAGAGCATGTGTGGGTGGGTGAGATAGAAGTCTTTTTTCTCCAGTATACCATGATGGGATAGCTCTGCAGTTTTCACCAACAGTCTCAAGATGTACTGATTAAATAAAAGAATTCATTAATTGCATATGATGTAACAAAACTCCACAGCTGCCATCTCTAGACCTTTAGGAAAAGATAACTGAGTTGTCTCTCTTGGAGACGTTCTCTTCCACTTCTGCCAGAAGACAGCTTTGTTTGTAAACTTAGGATTTTGCAGGCCGGTGTGTGGTAATCTGGGAGCAATAATTCAAATGCTAATAATACTCATCAAAAGTTGTTATTTATTAAGCCAGCTGACATTTAGGAAGAATAGCTTGAACTTGCCAAGTGATTCTAGCTCATTGCTGAGGAGCATGCCACTGGTTAGAGCATTTGATTAGCAACCCCATGTCAGGGCTCCAGGGCACTCATGTGCCTCAGCCTCCTCTGGGTTCTGCCCATGCTCTTACCTGGGGGCCCAGGAGTCTGTTTCAGCCCAGCCTGGTGCCATCAGTCCATGTTGGAGCTGTGTTGACAGCGTGCCTCTTCCCGTCCCCCACTGCTATGGTGTTGACCTGGAGCCTGCCTGTGTCTGATGGTCACTGGGCTGCCCACGGGACCTGTTCCTCTCAGCATCTGTGTGCAGGCAACGGGTTGCTGAGCAGTGCTGGCCCCAGGGCGAAGCTGCTTTCTGAACCACTTCTTGTCTGGATCTTCTCTGTGGTGGCCACCTAGAGCAGCTTTATGGCCAAAATGGAGCCAAGGAATTTTAGTGCTGATAGATGTACGTAGTAGAGATACTGCTGCAAAGCTTGGGCTGCCTTGAGTTGGCAGAGGGTTGCATGGAGCAAGACTGAAGCACTGGCTGTGGTGTAACTCATGGTGCAGCTGTGGAAGGGGGACTTGCCATTTTGCTTTGTAGTCCCTGTGACACAGAGATGTGACTCAAGAAGCATGTTGTAAAGTGAACTTGTTAAGTGCTTTTACACTGCCTTTAAAGTAAACAATTTATGTCCTTTTATCCTCATGGATAATGCTAAAGATAAGAGCTTGCACTGATTTCAGTGAATGTGGGATCAGGCTCATGGCTGATGTTCTGTATTACTAACTTCAAATAAAGATTTATGCTTGGCTAAAACAAACTTTAGAAGCTAAAATAAATTTTAGAGAATAACTTTACTAAAACTAAATTTGCATATTTTTGCTTTAGTGGGTAATGACTGGCTTGTTTAAGGAATGTAATTTGATTCATTTACCATGCAGGTGTTACTGTATTAGTTAACAGGCTAAGAGGGATCTTTCATTTGCAGTGCAGGTCTCTTAATGCTTCTGTATTTATTCTGCTTAGTTTTGTGAGAATTGCTAGAATTATAAAAATGTATTATTTGGTTTAAACATTTTAATGATGTATAAAACTATGCTGTGCTGCTTTCTTGGTTGAGGTGGTGCAGTGGGAAAACTGGCATTAAGAGCAGGGATCAGTGTATTAGAAGTACATCTGGCTTTTATTAAGTGTAAACTTCAGGACAGGTGCATTTGGGGGAAATATTTTGGTAGTATAAAAAAAGATTTTTTTTCTTCTGTTCTCACTGAAATAGCTTGTAAATTAAGTTCTATATGACTCTCTTGAATTTGCTTTAAATTACATGCATATAGATATGTTAGCATGATCTTCTAGATTGAACAAATAGGTAGCTAATACGAAAAGGAAAACTGGAATTTTTTTCTTTTGTAGGTTTGTGTGAAACAGAGAATAATGAGCCTGAGAAGAAACATTAAAAATATCTGTTGTATTTATTGAGCTGTTAGCTTCCTATGATGTTTAGCGTTGTAATTAATTTAGAGGGCGATTTTATTTGCGACGGGCTTTTTTTAACCTACTATCAATGTATCCCTAAAGAAAATACTTTCCCCTTCTTGTTTTGCTGTTATTTCTGAACATAGCCTTAATGACGCCTATGAAATACTACTTTTTTTTCATTTCATTTTATGTTGTTCTGCATTGATAGCAAAAAACAAAGAACCCATTGAATGCATTATTTCTATTCATAGTGACATAATTGGTCATACAAACCTTCTTGAAGTAAGTAAATATTTCTTTGATTTCAGTACTTGCTGTTATATAATTCGTGGAAGTATCGCACAGTAGTATATCTGAAGAAAAAGCTACTTGAAAAGGATGTTTTAAGATACAGCAGATATATCTGTATTCTTTTTTTATTGTATTTGTGCCGGGGAGCCCAAGTATACCCACTTCCTATTGTGTACAAAGACAGGGTATGTGACATGGGAATGTTACCAAACCCATTGTGTTCTCTTAGCAGTGTCCAGTCTATTTGATTCTCCTCTTGACTGTAAATAAGAAAACTTTAGATCAAAGTCTCTGCTTGTTATAGAGACTCTTTCTCCCTTTGTTGTGCTAAGACATTTATCCCTTGCAAGTCAGAAAGATGAAGTATGAAGAATGTAGTGTTTCCACCTTTTTTGGAGGGTAGGGGCTGATGCAACCAAACTTACAGCTAGCTGAGTAGAAACGAAGAAACAGATTTTATGTATTTTTGCCAACTGTTCTAGAAATCTGTCTGAGCTGTTGCAAAATTTGTAAGAGCTTCTGAGAGAAAGAATGAGAGCATACATGTGTTTTTCCCATTCTGATTTGTTTGGGAGGGTTTGGCCTTCTGCAGCATAAGGGAGGTGCACACTGCCTGTGTGGTGACAGGGTAGTGGAAGGTGTGTGGACTTTTGTCTTGTTAGCTTTGTCACAAATGTGGTGACAAAAAGGAGACTTTTAAAATATAATACTTATTTTCCTCTTTTTTCAAAGTTTTAAATTTTTTAAAAGTTTTGTGCGCATGTGAGGAAGAGCACTGCTGTGCCTCTGGCAGGTAGATGGCTCTGTGAGAGAGAGGCTTTTCTAGAGCTTCCTCTGTGGGCTGATCCTGTCTTACCCTGCCTGTACTACACTTGTTTAGGGAGCTCAGACTCCAAGCAAGGAAATTCTCCTTAAAAGCACCACCTAATGGATTATTCAGACAATTAGGTTTGTTTACATGTACTTAAAATGAATCCTGCATTTTTTGTTACTTGAGTTTAAAGAAAACAATTTGGTCTTTTTTGTTCTTGAAAATCGTCTCTTCCTCTGCTAACACTGCTTTATTTTCATTGCCACGCTAACTGTTTTTGAGACAAAAAAGTTGAAGTAATTACAGCTACTTGGTCCAGTCAATTGGGGGTTTTTGTTGTTGTTTCCTTTTTTTTCCTGAAGGAATAGTCTATGTGCCAGGAATTCAGATTTTAAGCTGTGCTTGACTTTGCAGTGCTCCTAGTACGCTTTCCACTTTGCTGGAAGTTCTGCACCAGCTTTTCTGTTGTTAAACCATCTTTATCAAGGCCAAATTATCTCTCTTTGTAAGACTGAACTGACCTTCTGACTCACTTTGTTCTTTTATGTAATGGGAGGTTCTTCCTATATCTTGTCCTTGATGAATGTATAAAAATGCAGGATTTGCTGTTACTGTGGGAAATCCTGTATTTCAGTATTGCTGAATCAACCTAACCTTACTTTTATCACCTTAATTTGTTAGTTTTTGGTAGTGGGGATTCAAAACTGGATTACCTGTTCAAGATGCGTATTCTGAAGTGCTGGCTGAAGGTGAATAATAGCTTATTAGTGGGATCTTAGCCTATAGACATATATCCCAGGATATTCTTGGCCTTCCTTGTTGTCAAGGCTAACTGTTGGCTCATGTTTATAAGCTACTTTCTGCCCAGACCCCTAGCTCTGTTTCAGGAAGTGTGCCCTGGGTAGCCAGTGCCCAGTCTGTCTAAGGGATTAGTCCATCTCAGGTACAGGAATTCGTGTTTGTCCTTGCTTAATTCCACGAAATATGGTGGCAGAAGTTTAGAGGTGCATTTTTGGGATGACCATGCTGTGTAGTTCAGGTTTTTACTGCAGTGGTTTAGGAACTTTTGGAGTTCTTTCTAAGCCATATCTGATTTTAAAGTGTTATTATAAATTGCCACAGAATATACAAATAATCTTAAATGTATTTTCAGATCTTGGTATATTTTATTAGTAAAGTAGAGGAAGAGAAAAAGATGTGATTTTGTGCATGCTTAGTTTATGTGTTACTGCTTCATAGAATCACAAGATCACAGAATGAGAGAATGGTTTGGGTTGGAAGAGATCTCAAAGGTTGTCTGCTTCCAGCCCCCTGTTATGGGCAGGGACATCTACTAGGCAAGGTTTCTCAAAGCCCCATCCAGCCTGGCCTTGGAAGCTTCAGGGATGGGGCACCCACAACTCTGGGAAACCTGTTCCATTGCCTCACCACCCTGACGGTGAATTTCTTCCTTACATCTAATCTAAACCTGCCTTCTTGCAGTCTAAAGTCACTACCCTGTCTATCGCTACATGCTCTTGTAAAAAGTCACTCTCTTGCTTTCTTTTAGGCCCTCTTCAGGTACTGGAAGGCTGCTAGGAGGTCACAGAATCATGGAATGGGTCATGTTGGAAGGGACCAACCACAGTGGGTCCTGTGGTCCAACCTCCCTGCTCAAGCAGGAACGGCCTAGAGCACATGGCACAAGATTGTGTCCAGGAAGTTCTTAAATATCTCCAATGAGGGAGACTCCACAACCTCTCTGGGCAATCTGTTCCAGTGTTTAGTCAGCCACAGAGTAGAGAAGTCTTCCTCATGTTCGGGTGGAATTTCCTGTGTATCAGTTTCTGCCCATTGTGTCTTGTTCTATTGCTCAGCACCGCTGAAAAGAGCCTGGTCCATCCTCTTGGCAGTTCCCCTTCAGGTACTTGTATACATTGATGAGGTCCCCTCTCAGTCATCTCTTCTCAAGGCTGAACAGGCCCAGCTCCCTCAGCCTATCCAGCACTCGAGGGTACTAGCCACTCCTCCCAGTGTGTATCATCACTGAATTTTCTGAGCAGCCATCTCTCCCTTCATGCAAGTCGTGGCTGAACAAGTTAAACAGTACAGCATTGAACCTTGGGGGACACCACTAGGGACAGGCCTCCAACTTGACCCTGTGCCACTGATTTTAACCCTCTGGGATCTGCTGTTCAGACAGTTCTCGATCCACCTCACTGCCCACTCATCCAGCCCACATCCTTGAGTTTGTCTGAGGATATCTAGTGAAGTCGAAGTAGACAATATCCACTGCTCTCCCTTCATCCATCCAGGTGGTGGTTTCATTAAAAATGGCAATCAGGTTGGTCAAGGAAGATTTAACAGAGTGAATCCATGCTGACTATTCCTGAGCACCCCTGTGAACAGAGATAGCCTTCTGAATGAGGTACTCCATCACCTTTCCAGGAGGCTGACTGGCTGGTAGTTTCCTGGGTCCTCATTCTTTCCCTTGTTAAACACTAGGTTGACATTTGCTTTCTTCCATTGTGAGCAGCCTTGCAGTGGTGTCTGCCAGCTCTCTCAGCATTCGTGGATGCATCACGTCAGGACCTATGGACTTGTGGATGTCAAGTTTGCCTAGGTGGTCCCTAACCCTGTCTTCCTTGACGAAGGGAAAGTCTTCACTCCAATACTGCTTTACCCTGGTCTTCTGGGTCAGAGAATTCTGAGGGCTGGTCTTGTCGGTGAAGACTGAAGCAAAGAAGACATTCAGTAAATCTGGCTTCTCTTCATTCTCTGTTACCAGGGTTCCTCCCTCCATTTAGTAACAGGACCACATTTTTCTTTTGTTATTGTTCTATTTGAAGAAGCTCTTCTTGTTGTCTTTGACACCCTTGGTCATATTTAATTCCAGGTGGGCCTTGTCTTTCCTTGAGTCATTTCTACTTACTCTGACAGCTTCTCTATATTCTTTACAAATGGCCAGATCCTGCTTCCATGTCCTGTGTATTTCCTGCTTATGCTTGAGGAATGACAGGAGTTCCTTGTTTATCCATGCAGGTCCCTAGCCCCATTTGCCCAGTTTCTTGCTTATCAGGATGCATCATTCTTGAGCCTGGGGAAGACCAACTGTGTTTGACCTCTATTTCCTGCAAAGCCGGTTCCCATGGGATTCTTCCAGTAAGATTCCTGAAGTCCGTGGTTACAATCTTACTTGCTACCCTGCTTTCTCCTCACCAGATACTGAACTTCACAATCTCATGGTTACTGCAGCCAAGGCTGCCCCCAGCCTTCACACCTGCAACAAGGCCTTCCCTACTTGTTAGTATGAGGTTGAGGAGCACACCATTCCTTGTGGGATCCCCCACTACCTGTGACAGGCACTTGTCATCAGTGCTTTCCAGGAATCTCCTGGACTGTCTTGTGCTTTGCTGTGCTGCTTCTCCAGCAGATATCAGGGTAATTAAAGTACCCCACTAGAACCAGGGCCTGTGACATTGAGGCTACTCCCAGCTGTCTGTAGAAGGCCTCATCTGCTTCCTCCTCCTAATCGGGTGGGCTATAGGAAACACCTTGGAGTCTTCTCCAGGCTGAAGAACTCTAACTCGCTCAGCCTGTCCTCACAGTAAATGTGCTCTAGCCCTCCTCTGGACTCAGTTCAGCAGAACTGGTGCTGAGGGCACCAGAGCTGGATACAGCACTGCAGGTGGGGCTTCACAAGAACAGAGTAGATAGGCAGTGTAACTTCCCTCTTCTCCTGCCCATACTGCTTTGGATGCAGTCCAGGATATGATTGGCTTTCTGGGCTTCAAGTGCCAGGTCATATAAAGCCCACCAACAGCCCCAGTTCATTCTCCTCAGAACTTCTCTCAATCCACTCTCCACCCAGACTATACTTGTGGGTGGGATTGCTCTGTCCCATGTACAAGATCTTTACACTTGGCCTTGTTGAGCTTGAGGAGGTTTGCACAGGCCCACCTCTCTGGATGGCACCCCTTCCCTCTGGTGTCTTGACTGCATTACACAGCCTGGTGTCGTCACCAAACTTGCTGAGGGTGTGCTCAATCCCACTGTCCATGTCCCTGATGAAGATGTTAGACAGCTGTGGTCCCAGCACCAACATCTGAGGAGCACCACCAGCACTGGTCTCCACTTGGACATGAGTCATTGACTGCAACTCTTTGACTGCAACCATACAGACAATTCTTTATCCACTGAGTGGTCCATCTGTCAAATCCATGTCTCTCCAATCTAGAGACAAAGATGTTCCGCAGGACAGTGTCAAATGCTTTGCACAAGTCCAAGTATGTGACATCAGTTGCTCTTCCCTCATCTGCAACACTGTAATCCCATCATAGAAGGCCTCCAGATTCATCAGGCATAATTTGCCCTTCATGAAGCTGTGTTGGCTGTCACCAATCACCTCCTTATTTTCCATCTGCCTTAGCGTAGTTTCCAGGAAGATCTACTCCATGGTCTTGGTGGGCACAGAGGTGAGAATGACTGGCCTGTAGCCTTACTCTTTTCCCCCTTTTTTTAGATGGAGGTTATAATTCCCCTTTTCCAGTCAATGGGAACTTCACCAGACTGCCATAACTTCTCAAATATGGTGGATAGTGGCCTGTTTCCTCAGAATGCACCTGNAATCCCATCATAGAAGGCCACCAGATTCATCAGGCATAATTTGCCCTTCATGAAGCTGTGTTGGCTGTCACCAATCACCTCCTTATTTTCCATCTGCCTTAGCGTAGTTTCCAGGAAGATCTACTCCATGGTCTTGGTGGGCACAGAGGTGAGAATGACTGGCCTGTAGCCTTACTCTTTTCCCCCTTTTTTTAGATGGAGGTTATAATTCCCCTTTTCCAGTCAATGGGAACTTCACCAGACTGCCATAACTTCTCAAATATGGTGGATAGTGGCCTGTTTCCTCAGAATGCACCTGATCAGGTCCCATGGACTTGTGCACCTTCAGTTCCTGAGAATGGTTGCAAACCTGATCTTGTCCTACAGTGGGTAGTTTCTCTCTCAGCCTTTCTTCAGAAGAGAAATACTCCAGACCCCTAATAATAACCCTGGCAGTCTACAGCTTCCTCACAAGTTGAAATGGGCAAGTGTTGATCTTTTTTCTCTGCTGAGCATTGATATGACATGGGAAAAGGGCATGAAGCTGTGTTTCCTGGATATCAGGAAAAGGTTCTTCACTCCGAGGGTGGTTGAGCAGTGGAACAGGCTCCCCAGAGAAGTGCTCGCAGCACCAAGTCTGACAGAGTTCAAGAAGTGTTTGAACAATGCTCTCAGGCATATGGAGTGATTTTGGGGGTTATCCTGTGCAGAGCCAGGAGTTGGACTCTGCTTGTGGGTTCCTTCCAACTCAGGATATTTTATGATCCTATGATGATCTTTGTAGTCCTTCACTGGACCCTCTCCAGTAGTTCCATGTCTTTCTTAGCCTTCTGCAATTCGGGCAGTGTAGCTGGAGCACTTGCCAGTGAAAACTAAGGCAAAAAAGTCATAGAGTAACTCAGCCTTCTGTATGTCCCAGGTAACCACATCTCCTATTTCCTTCCAGAGAGGGACCACATTTTCCCTAGTCTTGCTTTTATCACCAACATACCTGTAGAAGCTTTTGTTGTTGTCCTCCATGTCCCTGGCCAGGTTTAATTCTATCAGGACTTTAGCTTTCCTAGCCTTATCCCTGGCCTCTCAGACATTCTCTGTGTATTCCTTTCAGACTGTCTCTCTCCTTGCTTCTGCCCTTTTCCACTCATCTGTCCGTGAGCTCCTTGTTCATCCATGTATGCCTCCTGGCATTTCTGCCTGACTTCCTTCTTGTTGGGATACATCGTCCCTTGGAGGTGGTGATCCTTGAATATTTAGTGAGTTTTCTTGGGCCTTTCTCCCATCCAGGGCTTTATGCCATGGTACTTCACCAAACAGATCCCTGAAGGTCTAAAGTCTACTCTTATGAAGTCAGGGGTTTGTGCTTTTTCTCGGTGCCTTCATGGCTGATGTCTAGAATGCTGCGTTTCTAGCCAAGCAGAAGTGGCCTGGTAGTGAAATGTTACCCATGTGCATGTAATCTCTTACAAGCAACGTTTTTACCATTCCAGCCACCAACACTAATCACGACTATTGTTTTGATGTTTTTGGCTCTGTACCTTTCTTATATTTTACATCAATTATTTCTCTAGGTAGTGCCAGACATCTGAAGTGGTTGACTAAGACCTAAGGATTTGGAACAGTGGTGAGTAAACTAAATTCTGATTATATTTTCTGTGTTTTCACATGCTGTCTGACTCTGAAGTTTTACTACTGTATGAAGGATGAAAGATGTTCAGTAGGTTACACTTTTTGAATATTTTCTTCTGAGCAGCAAATTCCTGTTCAGACCATTCAGACAACTTTTTTTAAGCAGAGATTTTAAGAAGAGGAGGAGGTAGTCTCATTAACTGCTTTTGATAAGTGATGCTTCCTCCTCACATCACCCTGACTTTGAGAAAACTTAAAATATTTCAAGTAATAGTTCAACCTGTACTTATTGAAGTGGTGACTTGACCCATTTTATTAAAATAATGATGCCTGAATTGACTTTTCAGAATATTGCAATTTTATACATTGAGCAATTATAAATGAGATATCATTCTACAATACATGGACACCTGAAGTAAGTTAATAAATTGCTGCAAGCTGAACTTTTTCTTTCTTTAAACTGCAAATTTTGTTCATGGTTTTTAACTCCCCCTCTGCAAACTATGGTATCCTTTGTAAAGTTGAATTATTTTCCTGATCCCCTGTGCCTATTGCTGATTCTTTGCATTTTGTGTGCCAAATATGTATCATTTTGACTAGAGAAGAATGCAAGAATGATCTAAGGAAGAACTTTAAATATTTCAAATATTTTAGAAAGTGAGTTTTGTAGTCCTTTTATAAATATATTATTTGCACTTCCCTGTCTGTAGGTGTAGGGAAGTCACCTGTCAAAGAGAGCCTTATAAATGCAGAGATAAACTCAGCATTACTCGTACTTAATGAACTTCTGTACATAGAACAGAAGAGAATCATAGAATCATTAAGGTTGGAAAAGACCTCCAAGATCATTGAGTCCAACCCTTGACCAAACACCACCATATCAACTAAGGACACAAAGTGCCACATCCAGTTGTTTCTTGAACACTTCCAGAGATGGTGACACTACCACCTCCCTGCAGAACCCGTTCCAACGCTTAACCACCCTTTAACTGAAAAAAACCCTTCCTGACGTCCAACCTGAACCTTCCCTTGGTGCAGTTTGAAGCCATTTCCTCTTGTCCTGTTGCTGGCTGCCTGGGAGAAGAGGCCAATGGAAGAAGATAATAATAATAGTTTCAAAAAACAACTGCATTTTCTTGCCAAGAGATAGTTCTTTGGAGTAATGTAATATTTCTAGTTCTCTGGTTTCCATGGCAGAGCCAGTTTACGTGAAATATTTCATATTTAAGAGATGTTGTTTGATTTCAGTGCTGTTGGTAGCAAATGTTTAGAACCCATGTATTTTGTTCCATGTGCTGTTGACTTTGGTGACCAATGCAGTGAGAAACCTTTGCCTTGTTTTTTAATTATTTTTTGCTTTAATGGCCTCTGAAAATTATGTTTGTTCTTCATTTCTAAAAATAGCATTCAGTTAAAACTTTGAAGGAATCTATCAGTTTAGAATATTCGCGCTCATGTAGGTCTATATTTACTATGTCCTCTCTATTTCTGCTCGTATTTTACTAGAAAAAGTAGATAAGTGAATTTAAGGTTGGTCAGTTAGTTTTGGATAATTCTTTTTGCCTACATTTTGATCTATCCCTATGCTCCCATCCTTCACTGCCTGACAATTGTCAGGACTAAATTCTTGTATCCGTGTTATCATCAGTGCACAAACAGAATGAAAGCATTATAGACAGTTCATATATCTTTATTCAACAAAAAATACAGGTATTCTTTTTATCAGCATCTTTTTTGATGCTGTTTAAGAACCTGATAGTTCAGAATTAAAGAGACTCTTATTAAATTAAAATTGCTTTTTTGGGTAGCTTTACAGATAATATAACTTACTTTATAGTAATGTGCCTCAGACCAGCTAAGAGGGGAGCCCTATGACACTTAGCAACAGAACAGAAACAATAGCATTTGCATTAATAACTAAACTTAAAAAACAACTTGAGTGACTGTTAGCAGCAGCAGGTGGGAAGCCAGTGTACAGGGTTAAGTGTAGTGGTGATGATAAAATTGCACAATTGATAAGATTCGCTCTGTGAAGATCTAATATGATGAAAAGAAAACTGAAATTATAACTTTCCTTCATAACAGTATGCAAATAATGTACGCATTTACAACATATATGTAAATAATATAGTCTCTCTCTAGATGTGCTAATGAGTACAGCAAAGTCAAGTTGCCTGCATTTTATTCAAAGGCATTGCATAGTATTTCTTGGGGAAACATTTGAAAATAGTTAAGCACTTATTTGCATAAAAATGTTAACTTCAGTTATAGCAAAATAATTAATAAGATTGTAACTGGAAGCAATAAATAAACAACAAAGATAAAACTTTAAAGGATCAAATTACCTTCTGCTAATCTCTTAATGAAATCTTTGGTATTTTGCTTACTCTTTCCTCTTGTTTTTCTCCCCAAGGTTTCAATGACATTATAAGAGCATTCACATACTTCCTCACCTGTGTGTGCTCCTTTTGTTGCAATATGAGTAGGATAGAAGCTTATAAGGCCTTTTCTAATAAACATGAAAGATAGGCTCTGAAATTCTATTAGGCAAGAAAGCACCAGTTATTTTTGTTTTCCATATAATATTAACCAAGAAGTGATTGCTTAGTACAGGGGTGCTAAGATCCTTCCAGGACCTCACACTGCATCTGATGGTAATCCACACTCCAGTGAGCTGACTTAGCAAAAGCAGATGCTGTGCCAGATGCTGGTGTTGAACATCTCTGGAAAGCAGCAGGTGTTAATGTGCTTGGGGAGTGTTAGCCTCAGGACTCCGATGGGTGATTGTGAGATCACTGAAGATGTGGAGGTTTGATCCCCTCTTTTAATAACTGAAGTTTCACCAGCCACTTGCTGGTATTTTTGACAGAGGTTGATAAAAGGTGCAATTCTTGGACCATGGACTTCTGTCATCCCAGCTACTCTGTCATCCCAGCTACTGTGGGACTTCTGCCATCCCAGCTACCGTGGACTTCTGTCATCCCAGCTGGTGTGACATATATTCTCCTGTGTTGCATGAAAATAAATGTTTTGACTAGCTAGTCCTGTTCCTCTTCAGGTAATAACACATGAACTAACTTTCTTAGATAGGATCCTTGGAATCCTATCTGCTTCTGGCCTTGGAAACAACTGGGAGAAATCAAGATGAAGGAAAGCAAGCAGAATGTCCTTCTTTAGGTCTTTCCTTGTGATGTGATAACCATCAGAGGAAGGAAAGCCATGGTTTGCTCAAGATGTTCTAACTGTCGTCTTACCTATGTGCTGAAGTTTGCTTCATGATGGTATTTTGTGGCTTCAGGAATTATATTCTGTGTTTCTGATTAAGTCCTGCCATATCTTAAGCCTGAAATAGAAAGCTTTTTAATAGTTTTGAGGTGACCAAAGGGTCTCTCTCCGTGTGTTAAATCCATGTAGTTAACAGCAGAATACAGATGGGGAGAGGGAATTGGTTCTGGGGATTTGTGTTTGGTTCGGGATATATGGTTCTGTTTATATCAATACAGTTTTGTACTATGTACATAATAGCACAGAGACAGGGTGGGTTTTTACTTTTAGAAGCAAAAAATAGATATGTGACCAGTGTTTCTGGATTTATTTGGTTTTGTTAAATCTCCTTTCTGTGTCTGTGCTTTGCCTTTTCTGTTTTGTTTTTCATATAGTTCATCTTGATTTAGTCCTTCTTTGGAGAACTTTAAGATGATCTAAACATACCAATCCCAAATTGCACCTCACTTCCGTTTAATAGAAACAAAGAATAACAGTGGATTTTTTTTTTCCATTTTCTTTCTTTTGTCTGTCATTAGAGGGGAGAAAGGATGTGTTACTGAGTCAGAAAAATATTATGGTTTCAAGTTCTTTCCTTAGGAAGGCAGTGGGCACTTTCAGATGGTGCAAACCGCAGTGAACTGATAATTTGCTTATGGAGTAGCAAATACAATGGTTAATTTTAGTGTTATTATTTCTGGAACCTAGTGCGGTTCTTGACACGGAGATGCCATACCACAAGCAGCGAGTAAATAGCAATTGCTGCTACAGGAAGAAGTGTGGTGTAGTGCATAGAGCTGCCTGTCCCGACTCCTGCATTTGACTTCTGCCTCTGTTATTAATCTGCTAAGTGATATTAGGAAAGTTAATGAATTTCTTACTCCTCTTGTCAAATTAGATTGCAAGGCCTTTTGTCCACATATTGAGCCTCAGTTCATGTCACTGTGCTTTGGTGCCTGTGGAGTCCTTAATTTGCTATAGTATTACAATTTTAACTTGCAGAGTTTCTCATTAGCTCTCAGAAACTCACTGTATTATGTGGAATCCTGAAGACACTGGAATACTTATTCTACAAGAAGAAAGCTAGTAATAGTTTCCAGAGCATGGTTTAATATTGCATTTGGTCTTGTGCAACTGCAGGCTGATGCCAAAAGGGATACTTCAGCCTGTTCTTTCCCTCTCTTGCATCAGCCCCCAGTCCCAAGGTGAGTTCAAGGTAAGCAGCTGATTCAGAAAAAAACCCCTAACTGCCTGGGAAGGAAAACTAAATCAGGAAACTATGCTGGCTTGGCTGGTCCTGTGGATGAGAAATTATTAGATGTAACAAAAGGGACAAAGACATAATAAGCAGCTGGAAGTAGGTTGGGAGAGTAACACTGTTTCTTTCAGCAACAGGTAATAAATATACCAGATGAGATATAGCATGGAAACCTAGGCTTATTAAGAGCTGCATTTTACAACCATATTTTGAATACAGCAGAAGAGTTTCTTGGAATGGATGTGACAGCCCAGCTACAGTTCTGCTGATGTCAGTTCCTGATACTAGGTGTTCTTCACTAGAAGTATTTTTTTCTAATCCAGCTTTTAAATTGTATTTTTTTCTAAAGTAACATAAGTCTTTGTTATCCGCATTATGATTTCAAGGCATATTTCTGATGCCTAAATATAACCTTTTATTTAATTTTTATTTATACTGAAGTCCACTTAACCCTGCAAATTGAGTGACAGGAATTGCTCTTGATGTGATAGTTTCTATAGACCCTTTATTCATAATTTCCCCTTTAAACTCTGTCAAGAAACTTGATTCATCCTTGAAAATTACTTGTGTAATTGGAGTTGACTCTCTGAAGGGCATTTTTCACCCACTGCCCTTTCTCTTAAAAATGTATACAACAGATTAGATTGGCTTCTTTGATCTTTCTTTCTTTGTGAGCCTCATGTAATAAGATCTTGTGTTGAAGGACCTGTCTTTTCTTCCCCACTCACCATAAGTTGCCATGAAACAAAAAAGGGGTGAACAGGACTGAGGAAGAGAGACATGAAATATTAATATGATTTTGGAAAATGTAGTGACTAACTTTAATCGAGGAGCCTTTACACACAGTCCACACACACTTGCGAGGACATGAATATTTCCTGTCAGTTGCATTTATGGGTGAGGTTGCTGAGTGAATTCAGCTAAGCAAGAGGAACAGCAGTTCAGCAGCAAAAAAGGCAAGTGTGCCTCTGAGAATGCTGCAGCCCAACAGGGACCCTGGCTCTCAAGCCGTCTGTGAAATTGACCTAGCCAGTGATGTTGCTGAAATTTCACATCTGTTATTTCTTACTGCCCACTTCTTTGGCAACGGCCAGTCTTCATTTTTTCCATTATAGGCAGCTGCTGGAACTAGAAAGAGCTTGAGCTCATTTTCAGATGTGCTAAATAGACTACGTTTTACCTTTCTTCCCTGCCCACCCCCGCCCTCCTTTCTTCTACCTCATACTGCAGCACACTGACTTGTTTCCAAAGTGTGGGATCTGTGAGTTGCATGCTCAACGTGTGTCTGAAGATAAGCAGATGTGTTATCCTTGTGCGTACAAATAATTTTTTTTTAAATGGGGCCATCATAACGTCTGGGAAAAGAGATATTCTTAAAAAGAAACTGTCAGTGAAAGGAGAAATCTATATACATTGCATCAGCACTCACCAACATTATCACTGAAACCTGCTTTCAACCCTGGCTGACTAGACTTACTTTACGAAGAAAGTTAGTGCACAGAGAGCTCAGTGGTGGAGCCAAGTACTTTATTACCAGCTAGAACTGAACTGCTTGAAATAAAGAATTTCTTTTGCATTTCTCAAGGCTGTCTAACCATTTTTCTTCAGTGTCCCATAGAGGAATTCTCTTACATCCTTCTGGCCCTTTCTAGCTTAAATTGTTGGAGCTGTTAGATTACTTCCCAAAGCTGTTAAATGGAGGAAGGTATTACAGCCTCTAAGCAAGCTGGAAAATAACCTGCTGATGGCTGTTCAAATTTTTGAGTCTAAAATTGTGGCATCAGAAGTGTAAGAATACAATATATATTTTCCGCGATAATTTATGCAGGCAGACCATGGAAAAAGCATTCAGTGATAGTTACAAACTGAGACTTGTTACTGGCAGCCTGATGAGCAAAGGTTGCTGGCTGAACTTGTTACTAATACCAGAGAACCACCAGAATTCCTTCACTGATTTTTAAACCATCATGAGATAATAGAGATATGACTTAATCAAGGACATCTACTAATACATGTAGTAAAGTATCCCTGATAGCTGAGTGCTGTGGTCTGATCACGCTGCTGCAGTTCTGCATAGGTGCAGTGCTTCCCTCAGAACAGCAGTCACAGATCCCTGCAAGGTAATGCAGAAGGACTTGGGACAAGGACTATACAACACTGAGAGAATGTTAGTGACTTTCAGTGCCATGGAATGGATGGGAGGAGGTGAGGTAACATATCTGACCCAAAGGTGGGTCTATCTTATGCCTCCTAAAATACTTCAAGATGCCCATGAAAAATACCTTTAAAATTAGTATTTTATTGTTTCTAAATGTTAAAATGTTATTCTGGTGAAATACAGTTTAAAAGCCTGATAAAATTTTATATTGCTGTAATTGAAAAAAATTGCTACACCAAATGGAGGCTGATTATTTTCTTTGATTTTACACTTTATATATATCTCTTTAAATCTGTTTTTTTCCTAAAACGAAACAGTTTTGTCTACTTGTTGAAGGTTGCCATTGTCCTTTATCAGATGGTTTTTTAATCCACTTCTTACAGAAATCATGCAGGAAGTTAAATATTTTGATAAAGATTCTTTTGGGGGTAAAATTTAATGCAGTAGACAGTGAAAAAATTTATAGTCTCTAAAGATTTATGGATTTTATTAAATGAGGGAAAAATCTTTCCCTGCAGATAATTATTTTTTTTCATGTATTGGAAAAGTTGAATCTGAGAAGAACAAAAAGAAACTCTATACTAGGGAGGTTGAAAACATCCCTTGAAATCCAACTAGTTTTCCAGATTGTGTTGAGCATATTTCTCTGTGGAAATTGGCTGCTATTCACATTTCTTCCTGAAATTGTCAAATCCGTTAGAAGTATGATAATAAAATACTCTTGCATGGACATATATCAAGACCACATTATACTTAATGCAATTAAAACATTTTTTAGGTCTGCCTCCCTGTAATTCTCATGGATGTTTATCAAATTCTTTTTATTTGTTACTGTATTTTTTTTTAATGATTGTTTTCCTGGCAGCTGGAGGGAGTCTTCTTCAGAGTTACTACTAGCATACTAATGTTTGGGTAATACAGAGGGGATGCTGCTTTGTCTGCATGTGAAATAATCTAAGTGAATCAAAAGAAAATGGACCAGATGCCATGACTCTCACTTGGGAAGTCTTTATCCCATTTATTTTTACTTCTTTCAATCACCAATCTATGTGTATAGTTCCTTCTTATTAAAGGAAATCCTTGAACAGTAATAGCACACTTTAATTTGTGCTACATTTCAGCAAATTATTTCAAAAATTCATCACTTCTGTTTTAGGATGGTTCTCAGCTAACAGCAATAAGATAGGTATTAGGATTAGCTGTGCAAAATCATATCCTTTAGCATATTTTGTGGCAGTCTGAATGACTGCTATGTTCATTTTTCCAAATGTGTCTGGAGGCACAGCTCAAAACATTAAACCTGCAAAAAGCCTGTCAGGAGATTTGTGTGTTTCCAGGTATTCGAGTATCCTTAGAAGTAATCTGGTTACCTTGGCACACTTTTAATAATTTTACCTATTAAAGCACCAAATAGCTCTACATACCATGAGCAACCTTCTAATGCTGCCTGAGTTTGATTCAAAATGACTAAAGTGTAATTACGATGTTTGAAGTGTATTGCAATCATCAGAGAAAAGAAACTGTTTCTTGGCTGAGGTTATGGAATGTAGTAGTTGTCTGTATTTGTCGTGGTCTAAGGAAGTATCCAGAAAGGGGGAAAAAAAGGGTTTTCAGGTACATAGATCTTCTTCAATAATACACTGGAAAAGTGAAAAGTTTCTGCATTCACTTCTGAGTACTAAGTCTCAGCCTCTCTGTTAAAAGCCTTTCTGTTTTTAAAGTTGGCTTCGTGGAGTTTCACAAAGATTGATGAAAATTAGAGGAACAGATTAAGAAAGGGATGAATAGCAAGCAAAAGAGTTAAAAAGATAAAAGCCAGTAGCTAGAGAGCAAAGAAACAAAGGTAGAAAGTTTAATTCTCTGTCTCCCACAAAATAAAAAACAGTTGTTGTTCTTCCCACACACAAAGATGGAAACTAGTAAACTCTCAGGTGT
This sequence comes from Gymnorhina tibicen, assembly GCA_013399875.1. Taxonomy (NCBI): domain Eukaryota; kingdom Metazoa; phylum Chordata; class Aves; order Passeriformes; family Artamidae; genus Gymnorhina; species Gymnorhina tibicen. The sequence goes on along the minus strand of VXAZ01004442.1, from coordinate 59,968 downwards.
CCAAGTGTGAGGCCCATAAAGTGCTGAAGGAGCTTCTCAGGAACTTCTAAGGGTTGGGTTGTGATGGTGTCACCTCAGTTCAGCATTGTGCCCAGCTTTATTTTATTAGGTTAATATTAGGGTAGAAAGTATAGCAGAGAGCACAGAGCAAAAACACTTCTGAGAAGGGTTTTGTTAAGTCATTTTAAAACTAGATTGTAGAAAGGACAAGAAATAAGCTTTATTAATGTGGCACACTGGAAGAAAACCACAGGGCTCACTTGCTTTCTCAGAGGGTTAGATGTTTGTGCTTAGACATCTGCAAAACTTATGACAAAGTTTTTATTCCTTTTCTTCTGTAGGTTGGTGATACTGAGGATATTACAGCTCCTGCTCTGCAAGTCCTTATTCACATTGCTTAGATGTATGAAAATTCATTTTGAGGGTGACAATCAGCTGTGAGTACACAGAGATGTTCTTAAGTGTCTGTGGAAAAGGACCAGGGCTGATACAGAGCTGGGTATTACTTTGTTCCGTTTTCATTTCTTCTTTAGGGGGAAAAAAAAAGTTATTTCTACTTGAAATCCACTGAAGTGTTTTGCATAAGTAAAGAGCTCAGTTTCTTCAGGTGTTGCTTTACTTCCCATTTGAAAAAATATTTTGAATCTAAACAAGGACTTTGATTCATTTTTTTTCCCCTTATTATTATAGGCTAACCAAGAATTGTCAACTTCATAATAGATCATGCAAAAATTCTGTTTACTCTTTGAATGAGTTCTTCAATCCATCTTTGCCATGACTGGTCATACTGTTTGCTAACTTTGTTGTATTTGATGACTAGAGAAATTGGGCAGCCTTTGTCCCCCTTTTTGATTGCTGTTGTGACAGAGCAGCTGGAAAGTGTGTTGAGCTCAGCCCACTTGCTGAGGCCATCAGCTTCATCTGAGGCTTGTTCTTGTTCTCACAGTTTAATAACTGAATTTTGGTGAGAGCCCTTGAGTAAGATGCAGTCCATTTGTTCTGCTAACAGCCCAGCTGTGGATATATAAAATCCCCTTTCCCTGTTGCTCCTTGCAACAACAGGTTTAATTGTTACGGGCTCATAGGAACCAATTAGATTAACAGATGTTAAAGGGAGCCAGTTTCAGGTCTTGGTGGGAAGCAGTAATTTGAGAAGCCTTGTGTAAGGGCTTGCTAACACCCAGGTGATGAGTGTCTGGGTTTGAGGCTGTGGGTGCCATGGAAATTGCATCACTTTTCTCCTGTTTGCTGAGGCCGGATGGGGGTGTTTGTAAGAATAGCAGCCAGAGCACATTCTTACTTATTTTAGTAAAAAGGCAGCATATTCTAGAAGCTCATCCTTGGTTTTGTTGCAGATTTCTCATACTGCATTAAGTTCTGTTGAATGCTTATGTCCATGCTTGCTTAATGTGTCTTGTGGAGAGAGTTTATTTTGGGGTCTTTTTGGTTTTCCATATGAAATGGGAAGTTTGTTAAAATATAAAATATCATAACAATTGGATGTGACAGAGATCTTTTAGTTCATCTACTTCATCCATTGCTGATTCAAAATTTCTTCCTGCCGGGTGCAACCTGAGAGAAAGTTTTAGTACTTTCAGTGTTGGAAATTAGGACAGGAGAAGTTTTTTTTCTTGTTCATCTCCTGACTTAAATTGTTTTGGTCAGTGCTGCAATAGCAGGATCTGCTCTCAACAATGGTTCAGAGTTGCAGATGTTTATGTGGATATTGAAAGGCAATTTGTTTATGGCTTTTCAAAAACTTAGTAAGAGTTTCAAGGATATTCAGAGAAGCTGAATTTTAAAATATATGTCTTCACTTGTATGTTTTCCCTCTCACCTTCTGATTTATAAAGTGTTGATTCTTATATGCCCACTTGCACCTTGAATAGCATTTGAATGGCTTTGAAATCGTAGAACAGAAGAAGAGCTTTTAACAACCAAGGCCCAGTCAGTATTCTTTACTTACTGATATTACTCATTAATTTTATTTGGTTGGTAAAAGAAAAAATAACCCAACCATAAAATTTAGCTTCATCAGTGTTCCTGCAGTTTTTGGCTTGTTCCAGCTTATATGTGGGTGGAATGGCATACCATCGCTATCAAAAGCTGTCTAATAAATAAATACTTGTTTTTCTCTGTAAGGAAAACAGTGGGAGTTCTTTCATTGGTGAAATTTTTACGCAGCAAAGAAGACACATTGCAATTCATGTATGTGGATCTTGGTGCACATTCACTCAGAAATTACCATTAACAGATGAAAAACACCTTTGTAAATATGTCTTGGTGTTGTTTCACCAAAATTTGATACAAAATAGTCTGGCATGTGACCAAGGGTGTCACCTGCGTGCTTAGTGTCTTGATGCATATATGTAAACTGACAGATTCCTCTCTGTCTCACCACAGTAATGAAATTGTAAAATGTAATTATGGGCACCATGGTTGAGGCTCCTAAATGTGTGACTCAAGGAAAACACTAGATATGACTCATGATAAAATCACAAGAGCTGGAAATCATTTCAGCTCATTTGGTTTTGATAGGTATCGGCTATAGTTGCACATTTCTTTACAGGATCCTGCTTGTAGGTTCAGCTAGCAGCATATTTTTGTGGTATTATCCATGCTAATAAAAAGGAAATTAATAACACTGGGAACTGTGCAGTGGTATTTTGAGGATGGAGCTTTGTTTTCTGTGCCAGCTGATGAAATAATAAGTATTGATTTAAGTAATTACACCCATACTTGACAAAGGGACTATATAAGTTTGACTTCATATTTGCAAAACATAATATATTAAATAATGTGACACGGAACTTTACAGTTTGATTCATTGGAAGCTAATGTATTATAAAACATAATGTATTTAATAACAGGATCACTTTCCGAAACAAGTCCATAAAGCTGGACTTTCTATGTTCCTATGAATATTTACAATCTTATCCACAAGAAACAGAAGTCAGAATAGCAGACTCTTGGGTGAAGAGAAAATGAGACCTTTTTCCACTTGAGTTTAATCTATAGATCAGTTCCATATTCTCAGCTGTTTGTGTATGTTAGTCCCATTTCCTAACTGGCAAAGAGTGCAGTGATGCAGTGTCTATTGTATAGGTCCAGCAATTTGCAGCATGCCTAAATCAGTGAGAATTACATGAAGTTATGTATTTTGTCAGATTTTCCAACCAGGGTGGCCTAATCCACCCAGTTTTTTAGACATTTTTAAAATGTTGGCAATGTTTAAACTTGGAATAATCAGCACAACTGTAAGAGTTGTTACATGATCCACCTGGATTTAATCCTTGAAGTGAGAAACAGCTGTGGCTTTTTCAGGAGCTGCTCATACAGTGTTTGTGTGCATGCAATTAAGTTTGAACAAGGAAGGGTATCTCCATATCTGTAGTAACACAGGTACACCTCTGTCCAACGTTCACTGAAGGTAGGTGTAAAACTCCAGTTGGCTTCAGTGAGAGTTACTACACCTTTAACAGTGGAGTATATGTTGAAACACCTCATGCTAAAAGGGTCTTCTAGAACTTCACAGAATTTGGCGTGTTATTTGAAGAATCCTGCAAAAAGATTGTTCCTAGACCACTATTAAGTAGCTTTATTTCTTTCACCTCATTATATTTGAGACTTTTTTTTTACCTCTGGAGTCTGTAAATCACAGGGTTAAAAGAGGCTCAGAGAGAAATGTAGCAGATATTAGCCATGGATGTTCCAGAAGTCTTCGAGAAGAGGAGAGCAAAAGATAGAGAACAGTAGATAAAACACTGGACCTTTTGTTGTTACCCTAATTATTTTTGGAACAAAAGCAGTGTTCATCCTTGGGACATGAATATACTAAGATGGAAAAATCTGTTGAATCTTTTGTGAATGGCTCATATTCTCCTACTTTTTAATTTATAAATAGTTTGCAACTCACAGCTTAAATTGTTTAAATTCTGTGACTTGAGGATCAAGAAAAAGACCTAGTCAGACTGAACTTGGTCTCTCAAAGCCTTAACAGCCTGATATTTCTATGACATAGTCTAGAACAAAGTCTGTTGAGTAAAACATTTATCATTTGATCTAAATTTATTATAACAGAATAGATGTTTTTGCCATGGAAAAGTTATTTAAACAGTGATGGAATGGAGTCGGTTTGCTGAAGTGTGATGAACTACATGCTGCAGTTAGGAACATATTATTTTAATTAAATGGATGCACAAGTCTTTGTGATCTTATTATTCTGATCAGCTCTTGATAAAGATCTAGACAGAGTTTTCCAGTTGCTAAAGCATTTTGCTGACTTGTGCATGATGGCTTACACAATAAGGGTTGACAGCAGCTATACCGATTAACATACTGGCTTTATAATTTTCATAAAATAAGAGGCATTATCCCAGATCATTATTACTACCTTTAGTTCTTAAATGTTACCATTAGTGTTACTTACTACTGGATAGTAGTTATATCTGTTAGTTGTAGCTGAACAGAATAGCCTGCTTGCTCCTTTCGAAGGGTACATTGAGCTGTGCCCCTTTGTTCCAAGGCAGAGCTCAGCTTTTGGTACAGAGCAATTCTTGGTAGGTGACTTGTCCTTTCTAATGCAGAAAAGGCTAAGGGGAACTACAGTCTTGCAGACAGAAAAAAGAAAAACTTGAGATGCTAAGTCACAGAGACATTTGGTAAGTTGTATGCAGTATATTGAATATTAGTGAATCAAGAACAGATTCCAGTCCTTTCTTTGCTTAATAACAAAGCCTTCCTACAGCTATACTCAGAGAAAAGCATTCCATGCTGTTTAACTTCTCCTTCTTTTCAGCCATTGTAGGAATATACTCTGGAGTTTGCAGTGTTGTAGAAACGATAAATTATGTAGCTCCTGTCACTGCAGTGTTCTAGCACAATATTTTGTTTACCCATAGCCGCCACCTTTGAAATGCAGGGTTGCTTCATGCAGTTCTTTATTGTTCTAAGCTGACATTTACATGTTATAAAAAATAATTAGGATTCAAACATTAATTTTAGGTCTGAGAGACAATTTGTAATTCTCTCTCTAAAAAGAGGGTACTGCTGTACCTTTAGTGAGAGCAACCACTTTGGTTGTGGTGATGTACAACTGAAGTGGAGACAGTGAAGTTTGATCTGTAAGTTATAAAATGTTCTTCCTGAAAGTGAGGGATGGGTTTGTTGGTTTTTCTTATCACAGGACTAATAAGAAAACACTAGTTCTGTGCAGAGTCTGTTGTTCTTAGGTTCAAAGTCTTACTGCTATCCTCCTCACATCTTCAAGATGACTTTTAGCTCAGAAAGGGAAAGAAAATAGAGAGGTGCAGAGCAGATGGGAGGCTGATGGATAAGCTCCTACAGCAACAGTTTGAATGTTGGTCAATAACAAGTATAGAATAACAAGTATACCATGCTTGTTTGGAAAAGGATACTGGACCAACACTATTTTGAAATGTGCTTTTATCAAATCTCTTTCTAACTTCGTGAAATATTCTCCAGAATAGTTTGCAATTGTTTCAACTTGCCATTTACCAGCTGATGCTGCCTGATAACAAGCTGATGAAGAATTTTCTGTGAACTTTCTTAAAACTTGAAACTTTGTGAAATCAGTATTTTTCATAGGTCTGTATTACAGACTTTGACAAGAATGGAATTGCTGGCACAAAACTGGACAGATTAGTTTGCTCTGAAACAGCGAACAAAGCTGGACACATTTCAGCCAAAATTCCTGAGTTGTGTCCTTGTTCACTCATATTAGGTAAAGATTTTGAAAGTCTTGTCTGTGTTTGATGTGATTAACTCTTGTAATGGAGGAAAGTTCAAATTATTTCTCTTCCCCATATAGACTATGTCTTTTAGCTGCAGTGCATAAGAGTTTTCTTGTTTTGCTTTTGTTATACGTACTTCTGGGCTAAGTTTTGGGTTGAGGGGATTAATTTTGCACAATTAATTTTTTTTTCCAGGAAGGGACAATAGCTGTCTAACAGGCAAAAATACATTGCATACTAATGCTAAAAATCACTAGAAATACTTGGAAAAAACCTTCCTGCTATGTTGGTTAGGAAACTGGGTCATCTGTGTGTTTCATTACTGCGGTTTGTTTTATATTGCCTAATTGCAGCTAGATTTTCAGGGCTTTAGAAGTGTTCATTCCATTAGGAAGAGCAGTAGTTCTTTGTTTAAAGAAAAATTTCTGGTGGGAGGTAAGAAAGTCTGTAAATACACAGACCTGTTTTGTGTGTGTACATCTTTGCAAAATTTTCACTGAAATATAAGTGCCTGTTGTATTATAATCAGAGGCCATTGTGGGTTGCTGGCTGGAAACAATGTGAGTCCTTGAATAAAAGCAGCATACGCTGAAGCTGGATTCCTCAGTACAGTCTGTTTTGTTTGGTTTTATTTTAATTAATTTTTTTAAGAAAGAGTGTCTGCACATTAATTCTTCAATAGGAGTGGGAAAATATTAGATAAATTTGATAAAGGGACTCGGCAGGGTTTCATTTTATAACAAAACATGGCTTGAAAGTTTGGGGGTGTGAATCATATCTTAGTGTCTCTTTTTTGTTTAAACTACTTTTTTCGGAAACAAACTAGATGAGTTTGCTTGAGAGTCGTGTAGGATATGACGGACAGAAAAATGTTGATCAAGTTTATGGTGGTGTGAATTTTCATTAAATTTTAGTTTGTGAGGTTCTGTATCTCATTTATACTGTCAGACCTTGTGAATAATATCTCCTCAAAGGTGATAGGCATTAATGTCAGGCCAAGCCTTAGTTCCTCATTTTGGCACGCTGATAGCATGAACAGCACTAGGAGGAGGCAATGCAGTGGCTTGACCAGTGCTGCTGAGCATCCAGGACTGTCTTTGGTATGTGAAAGTGGTGATTTATGATCTGGGATCTTCTGCAGCACTTTTATTTGGTATGCTGTTGTTGTGCATATTTATGTTAGGGCAGCAAATCTGTTTTGTTGTGTACAGTTCCTCTGCAGATATCAGAAATAAAATTGTGAGAAAAGAGAAATTTTTAGATCATCTTACTTCTGTAAACTTCCTGATTGTTTGTATTAATTTTGGAGGAGACATCTGGAAACCATGGCTCCAAAAATGTTAAAACTCAGCATGCAGCTATTAGTAAACATACAGAGGAACATCTGCAGCAGCTGCAGCACGACTTTCTGTGCCTCTCCTCAAGACCTAGCTTCAATGAAAACTTCTCTTACAAGCTATCTATTAAGACTTTGATGTAGAAGAGAAGAGAAGCAGATGTAAGATATGATCCTTCTGAGTTACTTGTGGGTATTACAAAACAACAGAGATGCAAGTGGCTTAGCAGCTGTTTCCAGTTAGCCATGACTTCTTGTGTAACTTGGTGGTGATGCTTTAATCCAGGGATGGAAGAGTATGAGTTTCTCTTCCACTAATACAATGTAAATATTTGCACAGGAGAAAAGCAATTATGCAGAGCATTATTCAGTAAGGTTGTGGGTCCCAAACATAGATTTACACTGATTATCTTTCTTAAAAAAAAAAAGGAAAAGAAAAAAAAAGAAAAAATAGAAAATTTTGTAAGGCTAGGTGATTACATATGCTATCTTCATGATCATTTTCAGGCCATTAATATCTTTATATGCCATTATTTCATTCACTTGAGTGCTGTTTTCACCATACGTTCTCCGATCTTCCAATAAAGCATAACATGTTTCCTCAATTTGTCTTGTTTTCCTAATTAGTTTGTCATAGTTTTCCTTTGTTCTTCCAATGCCAGCCAAAATGGAGACATTTACTTCTTTTATTTATAGTTAAATGTTATGGAACTCAGCAGTGGAAGGGAAGAACAACCAACAGGAGAGGCAGGCTGAGTGACAGGGCGAGCTTCTGCAGCTGCTCCAGCCTGACAGCATTCATGCAATGAGTTTTGCAAAAAGTCAGGTCTGCCAGCAGCAGCAGAGCTTTTGTTTGGAGGAAAAGGTACGTGATTACAAAGAACTGACACCTTTGCATAGAGATTGAGAAAGTTTATCCCTGGTTTTCTGGAAGTTAGTGCAGGATCTCTTTGAAAGTGCAGTGGAAGTTTGTTTCTTCCTAGAGATGTGTTGATAGTGAGACAGACGGGTATCTGTGACACAAAATGTTTGCACTGGCAAAACACTAACTACTTGCTTTGTCTTGCTACCACTGTGGTTCAGTGGTCCATTTTATGATTATACTGGTAGACCAAGGTGAAATACACCCCCTAGAGAAGTGTATGATAACTTGTATGGTCTTGTTCTTTTAAGGACCTCTGAACTGGATCTGCATTATTCTGCTGTATTTATTTGTTAAAATGTTCTCATACTAGCTATTGAAGGAGGCAATTTAAAGCTTTGATGAGCATAGCAAATCTCTTCCATTTGTCAGGACTGACTTTTAGGCTTCAAACACAATTTTCATCAACTTGTGAAACAGCATAAGGAAAATTTAAATTAAGCTTGCATCCTTCCTACTTAAACAGAAACTTCCTACTTAAAACAGAAATCTGACTTCAGGCATCAGCGTCTTGTGTAAGGACTTCTCTTTGACTTGCCAAAAGATTGTCTTAAAAGATATAAAAAGTTTTCCCTTGCTCTTAGGATAATAGCAACAACAGTGACAAATGGAGAGCCTGTAGGTTGTTCTTCATGCGGGAGAGGTGAGTGACAGGGGAGGGAGAGATAAATACAAGCATCCTTCCTTTTTTCTTTGCCAAATATTATATTAACTCTATAGAAAGAAACTACACAGAAATTGAAAAGTAAGAATCAAAATGGCAGTGAAACAGAACAAGAAAATCAATTTAACCCACACCTGAGAAGCTTAATTTCTTTTTTTTTTTTTGGAAGACAGCTACCAACAGAGTGAATTAATGTTGAGCTTAAAGGTCATTAAAAGGTTCTTTTCAATTAGTAAGGTGTCTCATAGCTGAATACAAGTTACTAAACTAAAGAAGAAATTTTTTTCAAACTGCTGTACATACTTTTCATATGTGATTTTCTTTTAACTCTATGGGATTAGAGAGTATATTTTCTCTGTAAGTTCTAATGTAAGTAGTGCAGTACTCTTGGAATTGAATACATTTTGAATATTATTTTCAAATTTTTTTCAAACATGTGTCAGCACTAGCTGACGGCTGCAGTTGAAGAATGATGGATTGTTTTCAGCTTTCTGAATGGTGTTTTTCAGAAAGCGGATGTTAGAAGCATTGAAATTCAACTTGCAGAGCTCCTCATAGCAAGAAGCACCTTTGTCTCAAAAGGGTTGTTTGTGTTTTGGGGTTTTTTTAAGTAGCCCACTGTAATCTTTAATCCTGCAAACCAGGATTCATTGCTGTGGACATAAAATCCAGGCACATTTGTATATTTATTATATAAGTAAGGAGAATTAAAATAGAAGCATATTCTTATCATCTACTATGTGAATAACGTTTGTATTACAAAAATGAAAGTAAGGAAGGATGTTTTACTTTCTTTACAGTCAGAGACTTCTGTTAAGGAGAATGAGGTGGCTGGCTGAGAAAATATCCCAAACTCACTGTGAAAATGCTTACTTTCACTTAGGATCTTACTCTGTTTGCACATGCTAATGCATTAACCTGGGACTTTGGGCATCAAATGGCAGCTTCACCCACCTCAGAGCATTTCCCATATTGGCCTTTACTATGCACACTTCTTGCCAATTAGCTCTACCCTACGCAAGCCCCTTTATTGCTTTCAAGTTATTTTCACTAATTCTGTTCTTCAGCCTCTGTTACACTGTGAAAGGTCCTGAAGGGCTGACCTCTCTTTTGCCTGTGTGACTAAAACAGGATTTTTGCTAGAGAACCTTAGCATGTGGCTTAAGTAAGAGAATATTCCATCAATAACTGCTTTTTTTCCATTTTGGTATTCTATTTTCAATCTCCATGGCTGAATCAGTGCTAAAAGCTTTTACAAGATCTGCCTGGCAATATAATTTATTATTAGACCTGAGGGGTGAAGGCTAACTCAGCAGTGTATTTCACATAAACAAGTGCTTAGAGTTGTGGGAAAGGCAATTTCTCTGGCACACAGGCAATGTAGGACATTTTCAAAGCCTAGACACAAGACAATGCAAAAAAATATCAAAGGAGGGAATATTTCATGCTCTGACTTGTAATTTTAATTGTTTTGGGGTTTTTGTTGTTCTCACATGCCAAGTTAGCAGCAAAAGCTTGCTATTCTTTTACCTACATTTTGAGGATCTTGTGTAATGCATCTAAATCCAGCTTCCTGAAAAGAAATGCTTGCTTTTTGACTGTCTGAACTCTTTTAGCAACAGAAACTACTTTTTTGTCTCAGCAGCATGCAGTAATAAGTGCTGGTTAAACCCAAATCCATGTCAGATACTTCTTTGACAGGTTTGAAATTTTAAAAATGGCTTAATGTGCTCCTCCCTATAAAGTATTGTGGGGAGTGGGTTGAACAGGTTAAATCCAGCTTCTTCAAGATTGACTGTAAACTCTTACACAACTTTCAAATCTATATTCGGTATTGTTAGATTAGGTTTAAAATGTATTTTTTCAGTAATCAGTACATTCATTTTCCCCATGAAGCATAGGAATACTTGGTTGTCTGATTGTCCTGGACAATTCTCAAGAAAAGCATGGACCAAAAGGAACATTCTGCTAAATTTACGTGTCACTTCCCTCTCTGACCTCCAATTTCTCTGTTGAAATATTTTGGTGGGGGTTATTTCCTTAGAATTTCAATTTTTGAATCAACCTTCTGGGCATCTGGTTTAGAATATGGTAGGACTTCCAAACTGCCCAGGAAGTATTTTCACAATACCAAAATCTTGTCATGACAAAATGCATCTGCTAATGAGTAATTAGTGCTGAAAATAAATGGCAGTTGAACTGAAGAGATCATTACCGTGTGGAACTGGAACCATGTGACAAACACATCTGAAATATCAATTTTGTCCAAATAGGCAGTGAAAAATCTACTTCAGACGCTTGAACTGAAGTAATTTTTTCTTATCTCTTTACTTCTCCATCTAACACTTTCAAGGGACTTCATTTATTTCTCAGTTCACATTAACACAATGGGGTTTTAGGTTGAAAATAACTGGGAAACTTAGTTCAGATGTTCTACAAACAAATTCTGAGTTTGTCTCAAATAGATCTTTATTGTGTGTTTCACAATTGAGTCCATAAATAAACTTGCACAGTCTGCAATTTAATCAAGTCTAATCTTTCCCCAGCACCCACAGAAACTGCCAGTGATACAAAAATTTGGGAATTCTAGTTGTACATACAGTGTTACCTAAATCCTTTCATCTCTCTCAGAGAAATTCTTTCCTGTCTGTTATCTGGAAACCAAATTACTGAAGTTAGTATCCACTCTTCCTGAAGGGAAAAGGGAAAATATAATTTTATTTTTTTACTACAAATTTATTAGTGCACTTATTATTTGGTGGAAGCTGAATTTTGTTGCTTTCTTTACTGTGTGTACCTATAGACATCTTAGCGATGTACTTTATTTTTCTATGGGATACACACTTGCAACATTTTAAAACTAAATATTTATTGCAGTTGGAATGTTTAAATATAAATGTTAACACTGATTATTTAAAACTCTGAGAGGACACATTTGGTGTTCAAGATTAGTATACCCAGCTCACACGAGTGAGTGTAAAGGTGTTTTCAATTAAGCATGTAATATTAAAGGCACTCAGCACCTGACAGTCTAGAAAGAGATGGAGTTTCTCAAAAAGTGTATTCCATCTCCCAGGAGCCCAGAGAAGCCTCCACCAGAGGCCTCCTGTCATTAATCTTACACTGGGAACTCATGTCTGATGTTCTGATTTCAAAAGCATCCTGCAATAAAATCAATATATTGAAGATAAGAACAACAGGCTGGAACAAAGTAGATTGCTGGAACCGGATAAGTAAACCAACTGGAAGCTCATTCTTTGAGAGCTTACTTGGACAGTGTGTGCATATTTAGTTTTTTTAATGTGCATGTGTAGCTGTAGTTTCTAACTGCTGAGCTCCCATGAGGAAATGAGCTCTGAGACAGAACTTGGAGGATAGTCATGGTAGATGAGGTCAGGAAGAGAGCTCAGGCCAAAAAAGCCCTCAACGCAGCACAAGAAGAATGTGATGCAATAATCTTTGATTCTTGCTGCAGACTGCTCAGTGTGTGGTGGGGTTTTTGTTGCTTTTCCTTTTTTTCCCAAGTGCACAAGTCTAACCTGTCAGCTGGTGTGATGAATGGTGCTAGTCTGTAGCTGGAGAGTGGTGTGGCAAGCCCTTCCGCGCTTCAGGACACTTCATGCTGCAGATCTGTGATGCAGACCCAGCTCTGTCCAGAAGGACTGTGGGGCGGGGAGAGGCCACAGCCAGATTTGTCTGTCTGTGAAATAAGGATTGACCTGCAGGGACTCATATGGAAAGCTAAGTTGTGCGTGTCTTTCTGCATGCACTAATGATCTAATCAGCAGCTTCACGATTACAATTAGCATCCTTGCTCCAAGCCCATGGCATGAAGAAAGCTGTTCTCCCCAGGTCTCTCTGAAACTTTGGGGGGTCTTGCCTAGCACTCTCTGACGGGTGTCTTGGGGACCACAGGCTTCTTGTGTGACTCCCACTGCTCACAGCAGCCCACCTGCTCAGTGTCAGAGCCAAACAAAGCCTGGGCTGTTCAGTGCAGGGACAGAAATGCTGCTTCTCAGGCCACACGCTGCTGTACTTTTCAAACACAAGTGTTGCAGCTGGGAGCTGGATCACCTGATCCCTTTTTTGAGGTGGGTTTAAATGCTTGTTTATTTATTTATTTACTTACTTATTTATTTAAACTGCAAGGATTGCCAGGATTTGGCACCAGTTGTGGTGGGGTCAGCAGGCTGTTATGTAAGAAAAAATAGAAAGAGAACTCTTCAAAACTTTGTCTGGAGTATAGTGTTTGAGAATGGGTGCAGTTCTAATGTTGGGTAAAGGAGGAAGAACTTTCAGTGAAAACAGAAAAATTATTTTTGTAGTTTTAATCTTGAAGTGGGTGGGCTGCCCCTGGATGCAATTGAATCAGTGTGACTGAACTACAGAAAAATAAGAGTGACTGCATAAAACTATATTGTTTTCCAACCACATAGATATGAGCTAAACAATAAAGATGAGTTCTTTGTGGGTAAGATACTGCACACCAGCCTGTGAGTCACTGAAGCATTGCTAGTGAAATAATTCCAGCATGTGACTTGACTTGTGACTGTGAATGAAGAAATATCAATAGTTTTGGCATGTTATCTGAAAGAAGCTTCTTTTTCTAGGGGTCCAATCAGTGGGGAGATTTAAGCAATTGTTATGTCACACTTGTGTAGTAATGTCCTTCAGCTTGTGATGGTGAAGGCCTTTATCTGAGAAGAAGGGGGAGGTCTTGCTTTCCTCCCCGCTGCTCCCTGGGGTGTGGTCCTGCCGCCTTCCTACTGCCAGCTGGGGTGCTTTTCATCTTCACTGGGAGCCAGTTCAACTGGCTCACTGAGAAAATGCCTGTGTGCTTCCTTCCTGCTTTTCTTTCCTACTCTTCTCTTCTGGATTACCTTTTTGCTGGGTTGTCAGATTCAGTCACCTCATGGAGGAATCCAATGGGTACCAGAATGCTAAAGAGAAGGAGGAAAACATTTCAGAGAATGGGAAGAAAAGGATGTTGTTTGGTCTCCAAGGAGTCCCTGCTCGGCTAGCTCCGATGTAGCATCTAAGTTCACTCTTCACAATATGTATGTGGACATTGTAAAGTAGTGATTCAAAACAAGGAACGAGGGACCTTTAAGAATGCTGTCATGCAGAGTTTTAAAATGTAAGGAAATGCCAGACTTGAGGGTACTTGTGCAAAATAAATTCTGTAAATTCTAGGTGCTTTTCATCTGTTACTGTTAACACCCATTTGCTATCCCTGAGTAAGCTGGTTGGGGTGCCTCCTGGAGAGACCTTATCTGTTTCTTCATCAGCAAATTTTGTCTCTCTGAACCAGACTCTCCATCTTCTTCCAGCTCACTTCATTCCTTCAGCCCACCCAGTCTCCCGATGTGGTGTGGTTGTTGTTATTTTTTTTGTATGCTTGGTGGGTTGTTCTTTTGGGGTTAGTTTTTAAAGTTCTTTCACTGTTTCCTTCTAAAGCAGCCCCCCAGCATGGTGCTTTGCATAGCTCAGTCACTGGCAGGAGAGGGAAAAGCACGCTCTGTCTTCAGCTTTGATTTCAGCTCTGATCTGATATGGTGCACAGCTGATTGAAATCACATGTTGTCCCCTAGAGAGGGTGCCTGCTGTGCTGGTCTGGTCAGGACTCCAGCTTGACAGAAAGGTGTGCAAAATGAGGATGCAGACTATGGAGATTCAAGTCACTGGGCAAACTTATGAAAGGCTTCCAGCTGCCAAATCAGGGTAGATGTGCACCCCTCAGTGTCATGAGCCATCTGATGGAGTAGAAGATTTTATCCACTCTTACAAAGCTTTCTTTCTTGAAGAAAAGGTCACCAAAAGCTTTTAATACTGAAAAATGTATCTTCATTTTCTAGAACATCTAAACTGTTTGGCTGAAACTTGTGCAAAAAAATTCAGCCTCAGGCAGGCGTCTGGTGTGGAAAGTTTCAGCCCAAACTGCTATTTTGGCAAAGTTGTAAGCAATGAAAATACATTTTAAGAGTGGAAAGTGTAGAACAGTATCTGTACTAAGGCAGAACTTACATTTTGGTGGATAAAGGGAACCTGTGATGGAGTTTGAGGCTGAACTGCAAAAGCTTTTATTCCCCTTTCCTGTAAGGGGATGCCCTTACCCAGCTTGAAATTCTCCAACAACCAACTGTGTCAATTGAGTATTTTTCTAACACTTACATATTTACTTTATGCAGCCTTAGCTGTTACTAAAGGGAATGTGAAGAAGCTCTGGGCTAGCGTAACTAAAACTTGACAAAAAAGTAACCTTGGATTGTCATGGCATACAAAGGTTTTCTTGCAGGTTCCTGCAGCACACTGCAAATGTCGACAGGAAGCCAAGCAGTATATTTTGTTATGGGATCTAGTTTTATAATTAGTTCTGCACCATTTTGAGCATATGCATCACCTGGGCTGGAAGTTACTGCATACCCCCTTGGGTGTCTTGCATCTGCATCCCAGAGGTGGTGTTCAAGAAACACAGCAACTGCCCTGCACATCCTGTTTTGATTTGGTTGATTTATTGTCCTGTAATTTATGGACTGGCCATGTGAAGGGCATGAATCTCAAGTTTGACTGATTGCACTGTAAAAGAAAGCTCTTTTCAGTTCACCCTGAAATTCTTACTGCATTTCTGTCCAGCCATTCAAGCTTACCCCAGCCACAGCTGCTTTCATAGCTCTTGCTGAAACTTGAAACTGGAAGAAAGGTACAGAAAATCTTTATACAGATTTTTTTGATGGTAACCTACACAGAATTTTTTCTGTTCCATTGTGTTTTCTTCTGGCTCTATTCAGTGCTGCAGTTGTTTTTACAACTACCCTAATAGGCTTCTGTTTCGTGTTTAAGGTCAAAAAAATTTTTTGTTGGACAAAACATTAATCTATGAAGGTTTTATGCACTGATTGTGAACTAGAACTCTGTTTCTAGGATCCTAGTTATATCACTTCTGTTCATATCATATCTACTACTTCATATGAATTAAGGCTTCTTGTATCTTCCTTCCCGTCACATTTTTAAGACCTCTGGCTATTCTTGTTGCTGTCCTCTGATCTCTCTTGCCATGTCTACATATTTTGCTGAAATGTATAGCAAAAAGCTGGTTGCATTGAAAGTGCATGTAATCACTGCTTTCTGTGTTTTGGTAGGAGTACTAACCTACTTTGTTTGTAGGTTTGAGTGGTTTGTTCAGTATACATCTTTGAATTAGAATGTTCTGGTTTTGCTTTTGTCCTTGTCATTCTTTTGACTCCTGCTGAGCTGTGACCCATTTTACATTTACTTCCTTTTCTATAGTACTGCTAGCTGTTCTTCAGTCTGTATTTATATACCTAACTTCTCTTTCTTGCTACGTGCCCTGATTGAATGTTGTCTTTTTTGATTTCATGCTCTTTATGTTGTAGGAAATAACTGAGTAGAGTTCTGCTGCGTCTGCTTCAATTGTTTTTAAAAAATAAAAACAAAACTTCATTCACCATCCCCTTTCTGACAGGGAGAAAATGGAGCAGTTTTGACGTAGGGTTCATTCTGATCCCATCCCTCTGTCAAACCCCCCTTCCCACCCCACTCCCACCCCCCCCTTTTTTTTCCATTGCCAGAAACATTCCAGATCTCACTGTCTGCAATTCTCTGGACATCTGAGCACATACATACATTCTTGAGATATAGCAAAAGATTATCTCCTTCTCATGTACTATTTCTAGCTGAGAAAGCAGCATAGCTGTTTCAAAGTGCATCAGTATCCTATGAGCCCTTTTCCTTTTCCTCAGTTAATCTCATTGGTGTTAGTTAATTTGTAGCCCTTGATATACACCAAGGCTTCAAGTTCTTTGTGTTTATGATATGCAATTACTCTAGGCAGATCCAATTACTGACTTCTATTTCAATAAATTGAATTCCTCTACATGAATGCCTCTTGAATTTCTCTACTAAAGATCACATCTGCCATACAGTGAAAGGTTGTAAGGGTTACCTTTGATTTAATCAGTTTTAGCTTACTCTGTTTTTTTAATCGTCTTTTCGAAATGCAGTTTTGGAAAGTCCCTAATTGCTTGTATTTTCTGATAGTTACTTGGTGGACTTAGTGTAAAATACTGTCTGAGCTCACAGTATGGCAACACAGCATAAGAATTTTTTTGACATAGGTAGTCTTCTAGTGTTAACAGCATGTGTGGGCAATATGAATATGATGTAAGCATGGGTTTTAACTGTGAAGAGAAAGAACGAGTAGCCCTGCTTTCTGGAGAGGGCTGGTGCTCAGCCTTGTTGGATTCAAAACAGGATGTGTCAGGATGTCAGATGTGTCAGGATGTGTCAGATATGCATTCATTCTCAACTAAGTTTCTCCATCACATGTTTTCTTTAAGTAGCTGTTTCCCAGTGATTTCATGTTGCATGTTTATTCTTCTGAACTTTTAAAAGGTCACTCATCATTTCAAGGGCTCTCTCAGATGATTAGTAATCAGTCTCACTTCCTGAATACCAGCCGATCTAAGTGAAAACATAGTAACTGAGTCACTTTGTTATTTTGTTTCTAAGATTACAGTTGTAGATGCAATGTTAAGTGTCCAAAGAAGCTTTTATTCCTGTGATCAAATAGCAAGGCAAGCCTCATGGAAATTATGAGTTCATAAACTGTTGGCAATTACGTTAGAAGTTTTAATTATACTGAACATTTACAACATCCTGTGAAATCTTTCTCTGCAGGAGAAAAAAGAAATCTGTGCAAACATATTTACCATTTTGAAAGTTTTGCTGTAGTTGAGAAGTCTGGTATGTCTACAGCCTTGGTGTTGTGTATTACTTTCTTCTGGGAACTGAATTCAGACAATGTCACTAACCAGAGGGATTTGTGTCTTAATATTCTGGTGGGTACATGAAAGCATTTTACCAGCTCAAAGATCAGTATCATAGTCTGTATTTGTTTTGTGCTTTAAGCCACTATTTTTTAACTAGGAGCTAAATAATATTATGCATGAATATATCTATGCATCTGCAGAATATATCTAATGAATTTTTTCAAAGTAAAACAAAATACACATCCGCATCACTCCACCTCAGAGAGCATTGCCTGAATTTTGTTGTTGGAAACAAATGGGCCTCAACTTCTTGCTTTCATGGCGGGGGAAAAAGGGGGTGGGATGTATTCCTCTTTTTCTGTCTAGTTTTTACAGAGCATCAGTTTTACAGCATCTGTAACAGTTTATGTGTTTTGGAATAACAGTCTTTCCCTGAGAAACTGTGATGGAACATGACTTTGAATTAATTTAGATGTGTTTTTGTATTGTCAGACTTAAAAACCTGCTCTATGCTAATGCTTAATTTTATCAAATTAAATATGAATTTTTTTTTAAAACTATGTTATTTGTATGCTACCTCGCTTAATCAACCAAGGTATAGTATATTCTTACAATCACGTGCTTTTCAAAAATGTGCAGTATCCCCAGTTTTTCACTATTAATGAAAACACAATTTATATCTACCAAGACAGGGAGGGAAAAAAGGCAAATTGAGGTTTTCTCTGTTTATTGTTTGCATCCTTCATTTGTCGTATAAAGGAATTACTTGTTCATGAGTGATAACTGTACATAAGTACACTGCCAACAAACCTAAATGAATGCCTTTTTCCTCTGCTGTCTTAGAAAGCAAATGAGGAAATGGACAAGTCATCATTATTTTTCTCAGTGCAGTGCTGCTAGACACTTGTTTTTGGATGGTTTTAAAACCAAGCTTAGGGTAATTCCAGCTTTCTGAGCAATGTTAGTATTTGCTCATCATGATCTTCAGGGCATGACTCTGCAGAGTGAAGGGAAACTTCTGTTAACCCTAGCAGCTGTATAGAGCTCTTGAAAGCTGTGATCCCTCAGTTAGAAGACTTTCAGTGGTAGCCTACCCTTAGGAAACTGGATTATTTTGACTTTGATAGCAGGATGATGTATCCAGATTTAGCATAACTCAAGTTGTCTTCAGCAGCATTCTTCTGTGCATTTTTTCATAGTATTTTCAGGAGACAAAATATAATTTAAATTGCACAGAAGGATCACTGCCTGCTTGAAGACCCTTCTTGGTCTTCTCCTCCCAAAGAAATAGTATTGTAAACTTCGGGGTTTAGCATGTCATTCTAAAGAAACAATCCATTAAAAGGTTAGACTTACTTCAATAATCTCATGTTCTTCATGGATTTAAGGGAATTGCTTATAAGAGTTCATAGGTTTCCTGTTTCTTGGTCTTAGTTGAGTAAGGGTTGATTTTTTTACCCTCCAGCACTACATTCTTCAATATTGAAATGTTACTGCTGTTCGATAAATTTCAGTCTTTTATATTGAACTTCTTTTTACAACTTCCCCAAGAGTTTTCAAAGGTTAAGCAGTGACTGACCATTCTTTTGCACACATTTAAATTCTCTGCCATTCTTTTACAGCTTCTTATAAAATTCAGTATGACTTTTTCTAGGTCATCATTTAACATTTGTGTTACAAGACTCCTGGTAATATCACTTTTTGTACTGGTGAGTGCTGAAAAGAATCTGTAAGACGCAAGAACACCTTCTTGTGTCAGACCTTCCCCAGCTCAGGCAGACTTTATTTTTGCTCCAGTGTTATCAAGACCTGGTGGTGCTGCTGAGCTGGTCTGCTGGGTTTTCTTGGGGAATGGCACAGGCTTTCTGACTTGGCTGTCAGCAGCCAGGGTCTTGGAGTATGAACGAGCTATCAGTCTCCATAAAGGTACAGCAGAATGTCCAACATTCCTGTTGTTCCTCTTATTTTAGCACACTGTTACTGCCTCTGATTACAGTAATACTGCATTGACCTTCTCTTACACATGCAGCTTTCCTGTACAGGTTATTATAACAGCCTGTGTTTTTATTCCCATAATGTGCTTTGTTCCACCATGCTCTTCCTCTCACCAGCTGATTCCTATTTGTTTATTTTCTTTTCAACTGTATTTGCATAAAGACATGGATGTTTTACTGTTACTTTGCTTCCTCACCACTTGCAACTGCTTCAGATTTATTTTTAGTATTTCACCTTATCTCTTCCTTGCATTTGCTTGTGGTTTCAGTACTTTCTGCTTATTGTTTCTTTTTATAGCTTCCTGTGAAAAAAAAAAAACAACAAACCCTTAAACAAAAATATGAGTTTGAAAACAAGGGAGAGGATTGTTTTACTAGGTATGACTGTGACCAGCACACTAATTTTACATTTCAGACTCACACATCTAATCTAACCTAACCTGTCATGTTTGTTTGGTTGTTTACAAACCAGCCAACTAGACCATTTGTATATGATCTTGTTGTAACAGGTCATAAAAAAGCCAAAATCTGGTACACCGAAGTTTTTCCACATTTGGGGAAATTAGCTATGTGCATTCTTGTTCTTTCAGCATATTTCATTGCAGTTTCAACTGTTTCAAGCCCTCTTGCATGCAAGACACAGTGTCTGTGGAATACAGAGAATCGGGGTGTGCACATCCTGCAAGCACTATTTGGTTCCAGTGCAATGCTACTGTACAATTTCTGCAGTTTCTTATTTCAGCCTGCAGCTGGGAGACAAGCTACTGGGCATATCCTAGGTAAAAGGACTAAGACTGTGCTAAATGCTTTAGAATTTTCCTGATAATTTGTTAAACACCCTGCAGTGAATACTGATGCTCTTCTTTTGTAACTCTGTGTATTTTGCAAAAACATGGGAGAGTTCAATACAGCTGCAAGGACCTACAGAAGACTTAAATCACACTGCCAAGATCATGATCATGATGACCAAAGACAAATACTGCTTATAGGGCAGGAATCACCCTAAGTTTGGTTTTGAAACTGTACAAAAATAAGTGTTTAGCAGCACCATACTTAAAAAGAAAAATAAAAAATGATAACTTTGCCATCTAATATCTTCTGCTTTCCATGTTCCCTTTCCCTAAATAGGATAGCAGATTTTGATTGTAGTAAAAAAGGAACAAAGTAGTTGTTTCCTTTTTTGGGAAAAACATGCACAGTAAACAAATGTGAATGTTCTTGAAGCCAATGTCCCACACCTTGAACACAGAGGAACACAACTGCCACCAGTTGTGGCGTCTCCTGCACCAATCTGTGTATTTCTCTTCCAGTTCAGAGAAAAGGGAATTTTCTGTGAATTTTGGTGAAAGATAAGCAGTTTTTTTCTTGTGCTCTATCCAGAGTTACTCAGACAGCATCATAAAATAATGCTGCAAAAACAGGCATCACCTGCAGTACAGATGACACCAGCAACAAAGCCAGTGGTGATGGCTTCACCATCAAAGCCTGGTACATGCTGAGTTTTTCCAAACACAAAGGCGAGCAAGCAGTTGATGTGGATCTGAGCCCTACAAGAACCTGCAAGGGCACAGAGCACAAATTGCAGCTGTGAGAAGACAGCCTGCTGCCAGGAGGCTGCTGCAGCACTGCTGGCAGCTCTGACCTGGCTGTGCACATGTACCAACTGGCCTTTGGGCACATCCCCAGGACCATCTGCTTGAAGAGCCTCTCACTTCTGTCTTACAACAAAGTCTTCTTTCTAGGAGAGCTACTGAGGAATCTAGATTTTGCAACAGCAGTTATGTCATCTCAAGCAAATTGGCATTTTCACAGCTCAATTCAGATGAGATCATTATCCAAGCGATGAGTCAGTCCAGTTAAATCTTTTGTTCTGGCTGTGCTGCAAATAGACCAGGCTGCATCAAAAAGTTTTGAGAGCTTCTTTTCTGTTACTCCTGCCATCATGACAGCTCAGGGAAAAAGTGATTACACAAGCAAGGACTAAGGTGCTTCATTCAGACTGTTTGAGTTTTGGTTTTTACTTTGCTAAGTTCTGGTTTACCCTAGTGAAGTAAATGCAGTATGCACCAACCAGTGTATTCTTGGAATTTATCCTATGCTGAAAAATAGATGGATGAATTAAATTGTAAAAGGTAAGCAATATCCCAAAAGAAACAATCCCTTACTTTTTCTACAGATGGCATTCACTGAACACAGATTAATGAATTTTATTTCCAGTTTCCTGTAGAATTGTATTCTCTGACATAGAGATAAAAAGGAGAGCTTGTTGTGCCATTTTGGCACAAGAGATGCCAGGCTGATGATCTGCAAGTGTTGTAGACACTGCTCATCCAACAGTGCTTGGAGACTTGCAGGGCGCTGGATGTGCATTGAAGCTGGTTTGCTTCCTTTTTGATTTATTCAGTGGATTGTGAAATTTGTTACAGTTTAGGTTCTTTTCTTAAAGCTTTGAGATGATAATTTTTGAAGTTTACCTTTTATATAAGTATTTCTACTGGTTAACTCTAAATAAAATAAGAATTTTGTCATCCTTAATCTTTTATCTGTCAAAATACATAAATCTCCTGATTTAACTTTTATTCAGAAAGAATGTAGTTATTTTGTAAGGAGAGAATGTTTCCAAGCTTTTTTGTTACATATATATATATATATATATATATACAAGACAAAACTTCAGCTGTGTCAGATAGTAAAGTAAAATTTTACACATTGTTGCAGATCTGAAGCTTAATAATGGGTAGCAGTCACTGGAAAACATTTCAGTACATTAGGCAATGCTTCACTAGAAAAAAAATTCAAAAATCCTCCCCAAGCCTGTTTTATAGATTATAGTGTTGGTCTTTCTACCTGCATGTTTTTGTCCTCTCTATGTTTAAGTAGTCTATTTTGATTTGTTTTCTTTATTTTCTCTCCCTTGATGCTTTGGACATCTCATAACTCTGTTGCTCAAAAGTGAGAGAACATTGGGCTAAGCATCTTGAAAAAAAAACCAAACAAACCAAAAACCAGAGAAAATGTGGTTTGTTCAGTATATTCTGGTTTAGTCTAAAATGGTTTTGCTTATTTGATTGCATTGCCTGAACTTTTAATTCTGCAATCTTAAAATAACCAAATAGACAAAGACTGGCAAAAGAGCGTGTCCTGTTCACCTGAGATAAAAGTAAATACTCAACTACATAAACTAGGAAGTTTGTTCCAGGTTGGGGATTCATGGTACAGAATTCTGAGTAAAATTCTGATAAGTTTAAGCATGTGTCTAGTCTGAATGACCTTTTTTTTTTCAACTTTATACATGCTATTAATGCTTTATTCAGATCTAATCAATTTTGCCTCTGATTAAATGAGTTGGTTTTTAGGAGAGCATTTATTAGGAAACAGAAGATTAAATTTATAATTTGCAACCATTTATTTTAAAGAACCAATTAATGCTAGTAATAGTCATTATCAACATACAGAATGCAGTGAGTGCACTGTTTAGAATTGGCTTGAAACAGCAGTTTCCATGATGGACAGTTAATGAAACTGTTTCTTATACCATGCTTTTAATTTTGCCATGAAGTTCTATGCATACATAGAGATCTAACAAGGAGATCTAACAGATAATCTTACACATAAAGATAATTTTCAGAATTCAGTTAAATGTTTGAAACTTACAGAGCAGACAGATTTCCATAAAGCTTGTAGTATGCAGGGACTTTTTTCTTAGTGATAGTTATCTGTCTCTGCCTTGGGAGCTCTTCAGATATGCAGGTTTGATTTTGATTCATTTGCAATTCCCAATGGGAAAAACATAATGAAGAACTTTCCACCTTTTGGCAACAGTACAATCAGATGTTACCGTCCCATTAGTCTGTAGACTGCATTTGCTTTCAAAAGATTAATGTCACTGAAAACTGAAAGAAACTAACCAACCCAATACAAAAAAAGGTGGTTTGTTGTGAAGGAAGTCCACTCCCTACAACCTAGTGGGACCTGTGAATATCTGTAGCTTCATCCTCTTCAATGAGGTACATATGTGGGTAATCATCCCCTAAAGATGTTACGAGTAAATTTATGTTCCTCTCTGAAGCACAAGTGGAGGAAAGCTAGTCATAGAGCTGAGTTAGTTTCTTTCCAGCTGAATTTCTTTGCAGCTGTTGTGACATGTTGCTGTGGGAATTGCCTATTTCAGCAGCGAATACTGTAGTAAAAAATCACAGTTTAATAATGAAGCCATTTCTCAGTGAGCAGAAAATAAAAGTTGCTATTGGAGATGTGGCCATGTCCACAGTCCTCCTTTGTGGAGAAGGAAAGGTACATCTGTATTTCTGTTACACCTATTCTTACATCTGTAAGAAAAGTGTTAGGCACAGTGCAGGACACTGCAGAGTGTATTAAATCCCCAAAGATTTAGGGTTTCTAGTGGCAGCATTTAGGTTCAGTTCCCAGTATTACTACAGATTTTGTTACATGAGTGAGGAACATCTCATCCAGAGGGCTGGGATGGTTATTTATGAGTTCTTCCTTTTGTTTCGCCTATGTATTTATATGGCAGTAAGGTGGATAATTACCAGACCTATTTGCATATTCCCACACAGGTCCAGTTTTAGTTTGCACCGTTAAGTGCTTCTGTGACACAAACCACATGATACTAAAGACAGAGGCATCACAGCATTTTCAGAGAAAGTGAAGCTGAGAAAGATGCACTTTCTTTTTCCCCTCTAGCCCTTTTCAGTTTCTCCAAACATTCATTTTCATGGTTGTATACATTTTAAGGACAGAAAAGGACTGTTAACATTATCTAGTCTAGCAAGTCAAACTGAATTAAAACAAGCCAGAATTCTGCACATAGCTCAGCTTGTAGAAGTATCTCCAATCTTGGCTTTAGAATTAAACCCAGTTGCTAAAATAAATCATCTTGCTCTAAAATGGGGTTTCCAGAATTTCAGTTATTAGTCTAGATTTTTCCAAGCTCTTTGCGGTGAGCTTCCATTTTAGAGATCCCATCTGAACACAACATTCCTGTAATTATTGATAAATGAAATATGCAGTATTGAAAATGTCTTATTTCAGTTCTTCTCTCTTTGGCCACAGTCAAGATGTTAACCATTAATAACAACTAAAGCTTGTATCCAGTAGATGTGCACAGAGATATGCCAGTTTCTGAGTACATTGCCTTTTCTTGGATAAAAGGCTTTTCGTGCACTCTTTTCAAGTTTACTGTTAATACGTGGTGCCCAGATACTTCAGACATCCTTGCCAGTATAGAAACATGGCAGCTCTCATCCATCACAACCCATTTCAGTTACTTGAGCCACCACCGGCTCTCCTCAGCTCGAGTACAATGAAAAGTCGTAGTAAGGGTGTTCCTGTAATGTACACAAGTTGTATGCATTACTGTGCTGAGCTGCTTGTCTGTATTGATTGTTTTTGAAGAATGTTTTACTTTCAGTTTGAATTAAGAAGAGGAAGAACGATTACATACTTTTTGAGACAAGAAAAGTTCTCCATCTCATGAGTCACTGGTATTGTAGCAGGTAGTTTGCTCGAGCTGTGTGTCTTGGATCCAAAGTGCAAAGATCCTGTTGTGCCAAAAGTTTGTTCTTTCCTTAACACTGTGTGAGCGTTACACGTCATGAACCTGGGGAGCAATCGATACCTGTGAGGTGTCCTTCTCACTTGTGGCATTCTGGAAGGACTGACGTACAAGATTATTTACAGGCATTTGCAGTGAGTAACAGTGCAAACACCTCTGGGTCCTTCCGGCTCTCAAAGGTCAGTCCTCGGGTCTACAGCCTTAGATGTTGTCCCAGCAGAAGAATGACCCACCCCTGGCCGTTCAGACAGGCTGGAGAGCCATAACCTTTGTGGTTGCTCTGCTAACAGAGCCACAAATGTGAAAGGAGATACTGCAATGGTTTCCTTTCAGGAATTAACTGAAGTGTTTCCTTGATTTAAGGAACCAAGGCTGTTTGCAGGGCTGTCTTCTTTGTCTAAGGGCAAATGAGGAGCCCAATATGGTGTCCCATGTTGGCCTAACTTCAATAGGCACATCCCATAGGTCCTTTCTCTTAAGCTTGTTTGTCTGAAACAGCTTCTCTTCCCTCCAGTTTGAGAGGCTGTTCCTTCCTAAACAATTCCTCAGATCTTTGATCTGCTGTGTTTGTGAGGCTTTTCCTGAGCTAGTATTGTCTTTTTAGTAAGCAATTCCCTAGCGTTTGCTGAGAAGTGTCACAACTGAGTCATTCTTTCCTTTCCTGCCTGTTTTTCTCACTAGTCTCATATTAAACAATAACCAATGTATTAGTATAATAAATATCTTAATACAATATTAATAAATTATTAAGAGTAGTTCCAAATCTGTCACAATGAACTCATGGGAATGAACTGTTTTTTACAACAAGCACAGATTCCAAGTGTTTTTGTTCTGATGCTCTAGCTTATGCACACACTATTAAATATTTAAATAGCCATAGTCTGGCTTCCTTTTAAAGTAAAAATCCTTAGTATAAAAATAGCAAGGGTTTGTTACTACCAAATATTAGTAGTTCCTTCCTTCTGTCTTCCCATTTTCCTCCTAACCTCCCTTTTTTTTCTAATCAGACTTCTTTAGAAGCTGTAGTTAAGAGCTGTAAGAAGTAATCACAACACAATGAATATTTGAGTGTGCTTGAGAGATGTGATAATGTAGGTAACCAAGAAAGGGGGCTTCAGTTGAGACTTTTGAAGATTGAGACTTCAGTGAGCTAGTGAGAAATCAAAGTAGGAAAGGAAACTCATGATTGTGCTCCCAGTTGGTAAATTCCTGAGCAGTTAGACTATCACTAATTGTAGCCAAGATTGCTCCCTTAGTGATGATTTTTGATGTGATGTGTAATTTTCTCCTGAGAAGCAACAATAGAAATACTACACATTAGCTTTTCTTAACATTGTAGGCTTTAATAAATTTTGGAATTACAGAAGATCTCACGTAAATTTTCAAAACACAACGTAATGGCTGCAGATCTAAGGAATTTCGTAAGTCAATAAATATGGAGCAATGGAACAAATCTCCAGCTTGAGAATTCATGCTTCAGAGGCAATGCTGGAAATCTGAGTGAGCTTGATCTCCTCTTAGTGGGGGGGCAATAAGCAAAGTTTTGTCTGGATGAGGGAAGAGGGAAATGAATTCTGTGTTTAAACCTCCCCTGCAGTTGGTCTGAAAATTTGGAAACTTTCATTCTTGTAGTGATTTTTCAGTGATGTATTGGCCCCATTAAAGTCAGTGGGAGTTTTACCATGGCTTTTAATGAGGTCAGAAAAAGAATAGTACATTTCAACTGCTCTTTTTTAAGTTGGAAAGAAGTTTTATATTTGTTTCTTTTACGGTGATGTATTCTAGAAACAAATCCACCTGTAATTAGATGGCATATTCCATAGCATTTGCAAGATGGAATGGAATGGAATAAACATCATGTCCAGCTTCAGGAGACCAACAGTCACTGTCAGAAGTCTTTTCTTTTGTTTTATCTATTTATTTTTCACTTATTGTTATTTTTCACTTATTGTTGTACATAATATTTGGGCAGATGAAGGATAGTTTAATTTAAATTTTACATCTACATTCCTTTGGTAGGGAGAGGCTGAAGTAAACAGGGCAATTCAAAGGACAGACAAGGAAATAGGGATTTGATTAGGATACTTCAGTGAGTTTTGACTATTTTGAAAAATATTTTAGTTTTCCATTTCATATCTTACATTGTGCCAGCAGGAACAAGACATGATGCATCATAAGTCTACATTCCTTCCATTACCAGTGAAATTCATCTGTTTAGTCTGATGTGTTTTCAACCACCTGTCACAATAATGCACTCATTAATACGCCTGTGCAGGTTTATAATTGTCAAATATTCATGAGATGTGTAAATGTTCACTCTTTAATTCACAAGTGAAGACTAATCAAAACTTTGCTTTCTGTTCTTCAAGTAAAAAGCTCTGTTCTGGGACGTTGTTTAGGTAGGCAATAATTTGATGAAAATACATAGGTGAATGGGGAATCCTTTGCTTATTCTCTGCTATTTGTCTGAAGTTGTGCAACCACTTCAGCTTTAAAGTACCTCTCCTGTTTTGTTATCTGACACTGAGTATTTTTGATGACTTTGAAATGTGTTACATTTAAAAAACAAAGCAAAGACACAATGAAGTGTCCTTCCCTCTTTTTGGTCCAGGTGCTTCCTGTGGTGAGTATGCAGTGCTTATCAGAAACCAGTGCCAGCAGAGCTCCTTGTGGTCTGCAGAGAGAGCCTGCACCAAACCTTTTGGGACAGCTGGTCTTTCCTTGAGTACTAATTAATCCTTGTCCCTGTTCTCTTGTGACAGAGGAATGTGATGAATGTACCTTTTCTTACATTTGCAAGTCACCTCCAAGTGTGTGGGGTAGAAATGCAGAGGTGCGCCTTTCTATCACCTGAGAAATGCTGCTTCGTATCCTCTCCACTGCTTTGAAGACTGCATGGATGTTGGCAGAAACCTGCCATCTCCTGAACAGCAGTTCCTGTAAGAATAGTGAGAGGACCAAGTGGGAGGAGAAGTTTATTTACCAACATTTATCACTTATCCAGAAAATGAACAATCTCTAGTGCTCATACCACATTGTTTTAAGTGCAGTCCCTCTTACCTCAGTGGTTTGATGGCTGCCTCACTCGGCCAGGCAGGGGGAGCTCACAGTTGAATAGTTTGCTTGTCCAATAACACCTAAGGATGGAAGCTTCTTAAAGTGGGAGCTCCTGTCAACCTGGGCGGGGGTCAGCTTGAGGTAATTGAGGCTTAGTGTGTGAGCCTCTTTCTGTTTGTTTTAAACAGTGAGTCAACATCAACACAAATAGGGGCCACTTCCACTCTCATAGTTCAAAGCATATTGAGAGAGTTTATAACTGCTAATGAGCAACATTCCAGAGAAAGCAGTACCCAAGCTTCCAAGATTTGCACATTTTGGGTTAGGAGATGCTCAAGCTTGTTTATTGTAAACAAGGTTTAGAAACTCTTCCATGTAGTTGTACTTTGGACCCCAATAAACTTTAGAAGAAAATGTCTAACTGTCCTTGGATTTATTTTATAAACTGGGATGGCTTCAGCAGTCTGTGTGGCCTTCCATTCAGCTGTTTGCTTAAGCCAAGCCAAAAGCCACTTATCTAAAGATGATTTATTCTCACTCTTGAGCTGACAGAACCGGGCTGGAAAGGGCAAAAGCTGAATCATAAGCCTATGACTTCAGTCACATCATAAGGGGAGCATGAAGGACTGGTCATAACGTTGTTCTGCAAGGTACTTCTGGTTCTCTTGTACGCTGCTTGTCGGACACCTTTTTAAAATAAACAGCCGTGGTATGTGATTGACTCAGATTTGAACTTTGCAGCTGTTCCTTTCTATCTGCCTGGAATGCCAAAGCAAAACCCTGCAGCTCAACATCTTTATAATCAAAACCTTAATTCAAATATAATTTGGATCAGCTTCTCACACTCTGGTTTTGGCAGTGTAAGGAAAATGGAGGCAATTTTGTTTCTTTATCTAGTTCAGAAAAATAGATGTTGTTTATATACTTTGAGTATAGACATACTGTGTAGTAAAAGGCAACAGTTGAATAGTCCTAGTTAGAGATGTGAAAGTATGACTGGAGGCAGTGTATCTGGCTGTCAAAATTGAATCTAAAGAGAAAGAAAGTTTTAGCAATGTTTTAAGTTGGTTTGATTTGTTAGATTAAAACAACCAAAAGAACTTTGCATTTGAGAACTCTTACTCTCTTTGGATATTTTGAGGCTCTGATGTTTTCGCTGACATCTTTTCACTGTGTTAGACTTCACTTAATGCAGAGCGTGACCATGAGCAGGGTTCTGGTAACCAGGTAAATGAGGCTGAAGGTTTAGTTTTGACCCATCCAAGAGCTGTGCTGTCCAGACAAGGAATGTGGGTTCTATGGTGGGCCAGAATGGCACTGCCAAGACCCTCGTGCTGCCGTCGTGTGTGGCTCATGTGGGCACTTGCTGTGCAGGGCTGTTTCCCAGCATGGATGGCCTCCTTCCACACCAGTGTTATTGAATGCAACAGTAAAAATAGGGGGAGGCCCAAATCACTAAGGAGTGAGGCTACTTTTTGTAGTCTGTTTCTTCATCGAGAATTACTTTGAATGAGTTAAAACCAAAAGGGTTAAAGAGCCGTTGTGTATTTTGAATTTGGGTTGTCAAAGCAAATATTTTGACAGTCGGTCAGAAGTGGATACTGAGTGGCATGCTGTGAAGAACATACGGTTCTGTCATGGAAAAAGCTTGTTGAGGGATGGGAAACTGAGAGGAAGAATAAACAGCTAGTTTTCAGCCTTGCAAGGGCCTGGTTTGAGTTTCTGCTGAGCAAAAATAATAAAAAAAAAAAAAGCAGTGGGTGAGCAGAGTGGAGCTTCATGAAGCACAGTTGTTTAGCACAGCCTGTAGCTGGAAAGGCTTCCATGTATGGCACAAACATATTGTTGGAGCCACATGAGAGATGGTTAGGTTCATTGGGAAAGCCATAGGGGGGAGGAGGTTGTTGGAAGGAAAAGAGGGAAGAGGTTGTTTGGAGGAAAAAGTTAACTACATAAGTGTGACTGAACTGGAACTTGTCTTCAGTACTTCATCTACAATCTTTCCTTACTAAGTCTCAGAAAGAAAAGCCTCTGCCCCTCCTCTGGGTTCACCATCCTACTTTATGTGTTTTTGTCTGTCTGACAAAAAGGACTTGTAGGTGAGTGGTGCTCTCATTTCAGCGCCTCACTAGTGCCAGAAAAAGCTTATGCAGAAGTTCTCCCGTGGATAAGGGTACATTGGCATGTGTACTGGCTCTTGGTATGTTTTGCACCAGAATAAAGTACTCATTACGTACGAAAAGCCTATTTGTACAGGTTTTATTCAAAACCAAAGTATTTTCAGTTGAATTGTAGTTCTCAATGACATCTACTACCTAACTTTTAGATACTGCAAAGTTTCCCTTAGTTGCACAACAGGGAAGTGAACTCCTGAGATTTGACATGACCTCCATGTCACCTTTAGACAGGCTATTTTGCTCATGCGGTGACTTTTCTGGAGATACTGTCTTAAAATTTTCCTGCAATTTATTGTGCTTACATTTCAATCAGGAAAGAGCCCCATGACTTAGTCTTTTCTTCCAGTATATCGCATGTTTGTTATCAGTGATACGTTTTTATGGCTGCCATGTTCATCTAGAATTTCCACCTACCTAAGTAAATACGAACTTTGTTTTCATCTGCGTTCCATAAACGGTGTTTTATATTCAGCGGTACAGAGTCATTATGTAACAGTAACAGCCATTATGGGTGTTCAGCTCTTATGTCCCTTCCACCTCACTGAAAATCCTTGAATTACAAAGATGGGGAGTTCATATGGGTGCAGTTCTTGCAGAAAAATACAGATTTGAGAGCTTTTTGGAGCATCTTCCAAAAAAATGAAGACATTTTCAATTAAATTCTCTTTAATCACACAGATGACATCAGAAGAATATAGATTTGTAGTGGGCATTTCCTATATTCCAATCATTATTTAAAGTGGAACTACTGAGCAAATTAACTTTCTTTGGCAGGCTGACACTTCAGCTCTCTGTTGTTACAAAGGGTGTACTCGAGTCATTAGTATGTCAGGTTGCTGGAAAACTTAATGCTCACACACACCCCCCCCAAAAAAAGGAAAATCAGCAGAACTGTTATCTCTGTATGTCTAAAAGCCCTTTTTTAAGGCAATGCCATAACACTGAGCTACGGGAGACAAATTCTGATGTTGGCACATCAGCTTTAAGCCTCTTACACCAAAGGAATCTGCAGATCTAGATGGTTCACTATGACTAGTGCAGGAGGGAGTAGAAATTGCTGGATGAAATTTTGAATGCGTGAAGTTGTGTGTGTGTGTTTCATTTTGCATTCAGTCGAACTAATATTTAACCATCCAGCTCAGAACTCCTAAGAAATTAAATACCAGCCCCATGACAAACCTAAAAACAATATTGGAGGTGTCTGTTTTTCTGGCATCTGCTGACTGCAGCAGCACAGCAGTGAGGTCCAGATCTGGTTCTTGACTCTTGCCTCCAGTTCAGTGTCAGTATTTGGGGTTTTGTGAGGAAGACTTGGAAGTGCTACATTTTCATCATGGAGGGGGTAACATGAGGGCATTTCCTGCTCCCACCCTGCCTTCAGGCGACACTGTCTCAGATCAAGAGCAGAGGCGTGTGCGATGACCCGTTTGTTATTTTGAGGCCGGTATTTGGATAGGATTTGGAAGTATAGTGATGGCTGCTTCTTGTACTAAGATAAGTGTAACTCTGGGAATGTCATCAGCCTCTGTTGAAAGGCAGTGTTATGGCTTGGGGAAAGCCCTGGGGAACATTTTGCTGCAGTCGCAGTATACACAGGGCTGTGGAAGAGGGGAATTGAGGATAGTTAGGAAGCTCAAGGCTGACTGGCAAGCCCTCTCACTGGGGCTTTTGGCCACTTGGCAGTGACTGGGGCGCTTTTCCACAGATTCCTGTTTACAATGGCGTAAGTCACCAGAGGCTGCCAGTGTTGGCAGCAGTTCAGGATGAGGTGTGTGACATACCTGCAGGCAGATTGTTTTCCTGGAACACTGGTGCAAAACACTTAATCCCAAACCCAGGAAGGCACCACTCCTTGCAAACTCCAGGCTTCAAAGGGGTCACCACATCACAGGGTGAGCTGTCTGCAACTGTAATCTTGTTCAACTCCTCTTGAGGCGGGGCTGGCTCTGCTGCAGTCAGCAGACACCCAGAAGGTTGGAACAAGGTTTCTTCATTGCCCCTTGCCTAGGTGCCCATGGCATGTGGGGCTGTGTTCAGCCTCTGTCCCAAAGGCGGGCTGTGCTGCCTCCCCAAAGTGAAGGCAGGAGCTGCACATCTGTGAAACTGCTTAAACGTGTCCGAACATTTTGCTGGGTGACTGCCAGCTGGGTCACTTGGTAATTTGGACCAGAAGAAGATGATGGGGGTGTGGTAGGAGTAGGTGGGACCACTGGGTGTTACTGAGACCTTTGCTTGCAAAGTGTTTAACACACACCCACCATGGGATAGGGCACAGCAGATACTGTAAGTATTGGCAGCAGTGGGGGGAGATTAATTACTCCCATGCAACAAATCAGGGAGTTTCCAGCAGGCTCTGTTTGACCAGCCCTTGTTAGAGCTTTCTGTGTTGATGTGAATCTGTGCCAGATCTTGGTTTGTTGTGGGGGTGGAAATGATTTTTTTCTCACTGCTGATGTGTTTTCTCTTTTCTTGTAGGTGTGTGATGTCAAACAGTGGGCAGTCCTTGTAGCTTCCCCCACCAGCCTGCAGTGTCATGTGCCAGTATGAATATTAAGAAAGAAAAGCATACTTCAGAACTCAGCATCCCCGAAAGAAAAAAGGAGGAACTAAACAGAGAGAACAAATGATTGCTGTGCTTGCAAAACTTGGGGCTGTTCACTTTTTCTCCTGAGAAGCTTCATCTTGGCCTTTGTGAGAGAGTTGAGAAAATAGGCAAAGAAGCCACAGTGATTTTCTTAGGGTCCTTTTTTTCCTTTTTTAATTTAATTTTTTTCTCCCTTGTGCCTGGATTTTAAGAGTGCTGCACTGATCCACAAGCCCTGGACATCAATATGTGTCATGTCATTGTAACATGTCGGTCGATGCTATGGACTCTCCTGAGTATCGTGGTGGCTTTCGCAGAGCTCATTGCCTTCATGAGTGCAGACTGGCTGATTGGCAAAGCAAAGCCTTCAAGCTCCGAGGATGGGGACAACAGAACGGGGGGGTTGCAGGAGCCCTACCACCCAACGCTGGGCATCTACGGGCGCTGCACCAGGATCTCCCACATGCAGTTCTCTAGACGAGACACGCTTTGTGGTCCTTACGCTGAAAACTTCAGTGAGATTGCCAGTGGGTTCTGGCAGGCAACCGCTATTTTCCTAGCCATCGGAATCATGATTCTCTGCACCATGGCATTTGTGTCTGTCTTTACTATGTGTGTGCAGAGTATTATGAAGAAAAGCATTTTTAATGTCTGTGGGCTGCTACAAGGGATTGCAGGTAGGTGCACTTTGAGAACAACTAAAATTTTTAATTTTGGGGTAATTCAGATGAAGAAACATAGTAATTTTGGCCTGCCTGCAGGCAGACTGCATTAGGCAGACCCAAAGCGATTCTATATGCTGGTGTTTATTCAAACATAACTGAAATTTATAGCTACACAGCATGTAATACATTGACATTGGCAGCAGAATTGCAGCCTGATGTGTGCCAAAATGAACTGACCAGCGTTGCTTTTGTTTGCTATTCATTTTTTTTCCTCCTTTTGAATTTCTTTCAGTTGCAAAAACTTCTCTCCTTTGCTAGCAGCAGAGAACAAAGCTAATACTCATATTAAGGCAGTCTATCTCCCTCTCACTACTTCAGTAATTTTTCCATGGACCGAAGGCAGTTCCCTCTGTGTCTCAGAGGCTTCATGACTGTGGTGAGAGTAAATACCGCCCCAGGGCTAAGAACTGGTTGGAGTCACACACCCAGTTCCTCCAGCATTTCATGCTAAGCAGCCTCCTTCAAAGCTGTGAGCCTGACAAGTGATACCTTGAGACAGACCTTTCCTTTAGCCAGCTTATTGTTCAGCTGCAGTTACACAGCCCAGTGAGCTTATCTTTTCACTGTCCAAGGATCAGCTGTGCTTTGCCGGAAAAGAATTTGTTCTAGACATTTGGTGTTTCTGCTTAAACCCATAGATTTTACAGAGATTAAATGATTTAGTAAACCAACCCTGGAACAGCCTTAGTTAGAGAAGTATTCATTTTTCTGTGCTTGCCAGTGAGCCGTGGGGAAAACCTGTGTCATACACAGGTTTTCATCTCTTGTGCTCCGTGTGTTTGTGGTCATCTGGAGGAGAGCGGTCTTCTGCCCTGCCTCTGGCAGCCCTCAGAGACCTGTGAGGAGGGAGGGAATGAGCAGGGCCACCTCCTCTTTCTCTCCTGGTGGTGCTCTTAAGCAGATGTTTTCAATTAACAAAGTTATTTAAGTACAGCAAAAATTAGGTTTTAACTTGTTTTGTTCTAAATATGAATCCATCTTTCCCCCTTCTCACCTCCACTGAGGTGGCCAAACATGTCTGTGATGGCTATACCTAAACAGGAGATGTAATGATAGATACTCAGACCTTTATCTGAAGCTGGATGGTTTCATTTGCTTAGTTGAGACCTAACGTATTCTTATTCTAAACACGCATGGGGAAGTAGGTGAAAATGGACTGTACTGCCTGCTGCAACCCTGCAGAGCCAGCATTACATGCCAGGGACTGGCTGATGCTGGCTCCTGAAGCACTACCCTGGTGGCTCTTGACATTGTCTGCTTCATTCATCTTCAGTATAGAAACATAACACTTATTTCATGTCACCCACAATCTGAGGTTTGTGCTTCTGGAGCAGAATTAGGTCCCTAGGTTGGCTAAAGATGCTTCTGTTCATATGATGGCATACAATTAGCATATCAGGGTCCTTTAGATGAACATGACAGGTTTTGCTGTAGTCACTCCTGGTGTACAGAATTTGCCAGAAGCAGTGTGACAAGGAAGCACCTTAGCAGTGCAGATTAAGCCAGGGGAAGTTATTAGTTTCTTGCTTTCTTACTCTATACTTCAGAAACAATCCATAACTACTTTTCCAGGAGATGCACTTATTACTTGTTTTCTTCTGGAGGGGCACTTGTATGGGAGATATTTATGCTTAGCAGCATAAATAGATCTTTGGCATGTCAGATTTGGGTCTTTTGAAAAGATAACTTCACTTACAACTCGGGTATCTCAAAATACCTAGTCTATCACCTAGGATTAGCAGGTAGTAGGTACTGGTATCTTAGAATAGCATTCTGGAGACCATGCACTTGTGAGAAAATACATGGTAAGACAATTTTATGTTTTATTATCAGTCCAGCTGTACCCATAATGGGACTTGCAGCCTAAAA
The DNA here is from genome assembly GCA_013399875.1 of Gymnorhina tibicen. Classification (NCBI taxonomy): domain Eukaryota; kingdom Metazoa; phylum Chordata; class Aves; order Passeriformes; family Artamidae; genus Gymnorhina; species Gymnorhina tibicen. The sequence continues at coordinate 24,523 of VXAZ01004442.1, read as the reverse complement.
TATTGAACAATACAGTTGACAAAGCATTTCTTATGTGTTAGGACATAGATCAGTCCTTCTTGAGCTGTACTGAGCATGGAAGCACTTCCCCTCTTACAATTCAGACAAGTGACACAGCATGAAACTGGGTAGGAGAGAGGTCACCTTACTGAAACGTTGCTACGAGAAGTACGCCTGCCAGTATTTACAGCCAGGCGTCTCGTGGCTCACAGCTCATTTTCTCAAGATTAGTTTTATTGGGTCCACTGCTACTTTTGTGCCAGTAGCATTACAGCATCTGCTTACTTAGTTGCAAGTATTTTCCTTATGACTAATGATGGCTGCTAATTTCAACTTTTTCAGTTCCTGAGTTTGAAAAATGCTTAAGCAAGTTGCTCAAGAGGGACAGTTGTCAGCATGGCTAATCCATACAGGGATTATGATAGATAAACTAATGCCCTGACCAGAGAACAAGATATAACCCTGCCTTCATAATTTTAAGCATAACATCATTCTTTCAAATGTGAACAATTATGTTTTTAATAAGCATAGAAAAATTCACAAAATAATTTTGTTAATCAGCCTGTATCAGTCCAATATTTGCAAGTATGTCAAACATCTCCTTTTCAAAGATGACATGCACACATGGTAGAGTCATCTACAGGAACTCAGGATCTTGCAGACTTAATCTCATTTAAAATCTCTCTATCTTTGCAGTAGAGATTTAATATAATTTAAAACATACAACAACCTAATTTATTCCTGGAATTCATCATGACAAAACAATAACAGACACCGGATATATCTTTCCAGTCCAGCAAGATTGGTTGTGGATGATGGCTATGGTGAAATTACAGAACAGAAAGCAACATCTGTTATGGCCCTTGGACAAATGTGCAAATTCTCATTTAGATCAAGAGGAGGAAGCCATACACATATCTTGACCATAGGGATTTTTTTTTATTATTTTTGCAGCAGAAAATGAGAAATACAAAGCCATAAAGGAAGAAAATACGGCTCTTGTTTAAACTCCTGTGATTTCTTTGTTATAGAGGAAGAACTTCTACCACTTACTTTCAGACTGCAGTGCCTTTCATTCTACAGCTGTAGAAACAGTAATCAATAGCCCTGGTTTTGGAGATGTTTGAGGATTGTTCCCTCTGGATAAGCATCTTTTCTCTGCATTAGAGAGTGCAGAGAATGGAGATGTGTAATTGAATAGATAATTACTATCTAGCAGCAAGAAGACTTTCATTTGTGAGTCTTTTTAGGGAAAGTATCCTACTTTTAGTCTGTGAATCTCTTGAAATGCAGAGGCTAGAGGAGGAAGGACATTATTACATGCTAAGTGACAAGAATCAATTCAAAGTAAATTTTCACAGTAATCATGTAGCTATAGGAAGTAAATAACTGGTAATCCCCTACTAACATACCTTGGTAGGTCTATAAGGTAGTTGCATATGTATTTACAAGTCTTATTTGGGCTTGTGTACTTCACTTTGTTGCTAAGTAATATAATGTAAACATAACCTTGCCTCAAAGGAGGTTGGAAAGAGCTTAGGACAGAGCCTAAAATGGGTTCGGCTTCCATCTCTGGTAGTTTTCTTTATGAAGTTCATAATCAACAACTTGGCTTCTTTTTGTGGCCTCTGCCGTGGCTGAGCAGACAGAACCCCTTCCCCACAGCCAGTGCTGCCTGACTGGCAGCTGAGCCACAACACACCAGCAGCACCCTGACTGCACACCCGGGGGAGGAAGCTAAATTAGCTGCACCAGTATTATCTCAACCACAGAACCTGAGCAAGCCCCTGTGGTTTTTTTGGGGAGCTCTACATCATGAGCCTGCAAAGGCTTTGAGGAGATCAGTAGGGAAAGGGAGCTGACATGTCAGGAAGGCTAATGGGTTTGGGAGTTCAGTTTCTTTTACTGCTGTTTTGCTGTGCTCGAGCAGGGCTGCCTTGCCAGGCACATTTACCAAATGAGGATAAAATAGTTCCTCTGCTCTAAAGTCTTTCCAGGATGCTGATGGCTTCATCTGGAAGGCCTCTCATGGGTCACCCCCTTCTCATCTCTTCCTCTGTTCACAGTCTTCTGTCTGCTAGCTCAAATGGGGCTTGACTAAACTCTTTCCTGACAGAAGCATGGGGGGAAAAAGCATGTAAAAATGGGGTTGCATCAGTCAAAACCAGCTGTGTCCCAGGTGCACACCAAGGAGTGCCTCTGGTTTATTCAGGTGAATGCATGGCTGCATTTTGCTGTTGTGTGGCTTAGCTGGCTGTATCACTGGCAGTTGCATCTATAACAGGTAGGTGTCCAGTCAGCTGAAGCAGAGGTTTGTGTTTTCAAAGGCTGCTGCAGGCAGGCCAGAGAGCATTAAGTTCCCTTGGACACTTAGTTGAAGTCTGTCTGCTTGGACCCAGATGCTGCATCTTTGGGCCTCCCTCTGTCACCCCAGCAGTTTCTCCTCCAGCATTGCTGTGGAATGACTCAGCTTCTTTTTTTCCAGGGTCTGAGAGGCTTGTTTTTTCCCCTGACACTTGCCCTGCTCAGTCCCAAGCAGTGATAGCTCTTCCACAGTACTTTCTCTTCTCAGGTATCTCACAAGCTCTCCTGCATTCTTTCTTCTGACATTTTCATGATTTCCCTCTCTGACTGTCCATGTCTCCTCCTTTTCCCTTCTTGGTATCTTGGAGGGTTCCTCCATCAGAAGTTGTTGCAGTACCTTGGCAATAGTTCAGTTCCAGGAGTGCAGCTTTACCCTCAAATGCGAGGAAATTTCTCTGCAGCTTTCTAAAATGAAGAGGTGAAATTGAGTTTCAAGCCCGCTGTGGGTGTAACAGTCTATCATTGCTGCTGAAGAGTTTGTTTTACGTCTCTTGCACTGAGAAATTGTTCAGCCTGTTATACTTGTTTGGCATTGTTTTCATTTTGGGAGGCTGGGTGATTAGGAAGATGGCCTGAGCAGAGAGTGATAGGAGCCATCTGAAGGGGACAAGGATCTGGAGCTGCTTGTGGGGGTGGGTGAAGTAGGATCCAGCCACACAGGGTGGGCTCGTAGTGTGTGCAGCCATGGGACTGCAGACTGCTGGCTGCTGGAAGGTAAGGAGGCCAGTGGGAGTTGCGGAGGGGGAAGCTGAGGAGGAAGCGGGAGGTCAGCCAGGCCTTTCATCAGAGAGGAAAGGAAAAGTAGGAGACACAAGCTGTGGTAGAAGTTGCATGAGGCTTCTAGAGCTCTTTCATGCTCAGAGTGTAACGCAAAAAGTTATGGTAGCTGGAGCGTAGTTTAGGATATTTGTTTATAGGTGGCTTCACCCTGTACAAAGGCATTATTCTGTCCGAGAAAGAGACGAACTGGTGAGTAAGGAAGAAAGCACCTTGAGAGCTCACATTGCCTGCAGGCAGCGGAAGCTGTTGCATGGCCAGGGAGCCCAAGCAGTAGGAGAGCAGAGCAAGAGTGGTTTTGCCCTTGAAGGCAAGGAAGCTTCTTGTTTGTCTTTCTAAAATGCAGAGCATGCATTTTTCAAAAAGCATATTTCCTCTTTGGATTCAGCTCAGAGTTTTTCTCTTCTGATGCCAGAATTCTGAATACTTGGGGTGGGAAGAAAGTAAAAAGGGAGGGGAGAGGGATTTCTGATGAATATCCTGACAGTCTGAACTGCTTTTGCTGTCTGCGGTATAGTGCTTCCTGTAACCTATATGGCCTAATGCCAGCATGATATCTAATACACACTTGGCTGCTGAAAGTTCAAGCAAAGGGGACTGCTGTCTTGGAATATGCCAGGGAAGGAAAACTGAGTTCAAGTGCTAAATTGCTATTGAGCCTGAGGGAGAGCATTAGTAACTTCAAAGAAATAAAATGAAGTTTTGTTAGATTTCATGGTCGACTCACCTCCTGCACTATCAAGGCGGGCACTTGGAAACCAGCAGACATGCAGCAGATTAAAATGAATAGAAAATTAAACAAAAATTTCAGGTTTTCAGTGATCAAGTTTGGCAGCTGATTATCTTGGCAAGCATAAATCTCTTCCAACAAACAGCATTTAGTGTGAGAGAGACTCTCATGCTACCCACTGAGAAACATTTTACTGTGGCACATGTGCACACTGAGGTCTCTTACTTCTACCAGCACAGGTGAGATGCTGAGCACTTCTTTACACCCCTGCCCTGGTGATGTGGGAAAGAGTGCTGGTGACCCCAAGAGGCCATGAGGATGTCAGGAGGGCACAAGGGTGCTGTTTCTGTCAGATTTTTGGTTCCAGGCCTTCAGAGCCAAGACAGATGCTGCTGTTTGTATATAGATTGCAAACACAGGAAAAATATTTAAACTTAGAAAATGCTGTGATCTCACTCAAACACAAGAAAAAAAGATGAAAGGAGCTCTTTCAAGAAAGGTGGCTAACTTTTGCTTAGCTCCTGTCGTTGGTGTTCCTGATGTGGTGGTGAGGAAATACGTGGATCTGAGTTTTTCTTCCTTACCCAGGACAGATGCACTCTGTTGCTGTGTAGCTCATGAAGCCACATGAAATTCTCCCCTTCCTGCATCTCCATTTGCCTTTTCCTTCAGGCTGAGTCCTAGTTCCTCTGCAGCTCCTCTCCCAACCCCCAAACTGAGGTTTTGTTTGTACTACAGGATCAGTATTGAGGAAATGTAAGGCCATTAAAGAGGTGACCTGCAGCCCTTTTACCTCTGCTTAAGCTAAGACAGGTTGTTGTTTTGGCCTCCCTTACTGAGCTAAGCTCATATTTCATTCCCTTTCTGCTAATCCAGCATAAGTGATTGGTGGTTTGGAGGGCATGGCACTCACTGGTTGAACACCAGTGGAAAAGGTTATGGTTAGTAGTAGGAAATATACTGGGTCTTCCCCTCTGCTTCTTTCATGGACAGAATATTTGATATGGCCTTTCCTTCCCTGATTGAGGAACCTCCTGAATTTACCACCCACAAGTGAATTTCTCATTTAGCAGCGCTGACTGAGTCTTTTATTGGGTCATCCTAGATTAAAAACACTCAATGATTTATTGGGTGTTAAGGTAAAATGTGAGAGGTGGCTGTGCCTGATCAATGGCCCTGTGAGTGGAGAGTCTTTGTTTACCTCTGTACTGCTGAAAATTTGTGAACAGTTGGGATTTCCCCTGTAAGGTTCTTTATCTTGGTTTAGTTGCTGGGTTGACAGCCACACACGGGAGCCCCCAGAGTGTGGTGACTTCACACGGCTGACAGCCAGCGAAGAGGCAGCAGTATCATTTCAGGGCTTGGGACTGATTTTACTTTGAGTCTACACATTTTCTTCCCTCCCAATTAATGGGTACCCTCACCACATACATAAAAATTATTAAAAACTAATGGTGAATTTGCCCTCCCCTCTCTTAAAAACAGCAGACTGCAGGCTCACACTTCACTTCAGAGAAGTCTAAGCAGTAAGGTCATACCAATATAAAAGACAACCCCCAAATTTCCCACATCAAGCTAATAAACTGAATTATTTTGTGGCTCTTTTTAGGGGGTAGTAAAACATAATGGTTGAGTGTCCTACCAGTAGTCCCCTGCACTGTATTCCTATCTCTGTTTCCAGATCACAACAGCACTAATGTCATCAGATGTTTGCATTGATTTGGTTATGAATAAGTATCTTTGATTTGCATAATACATGGAAAAAGAAACATGAGAGTAGGGACCTTAGCCTCTTCCTCAGCTTGGGGAAGGCAGTGGTTAGGGAACAACTTTTTCTTCTGGTAACTGCATGCCCTTATAGTACCCTGAGACAATTCTAAAGGGAAAAGAAATCTGTATGGGTTTTGAGCCATCACCTGGTTACAGTTTTAAACTACTAATTCTGCTGCCTCAGCTTAGGATATCCCAAGTACACTGAAATCTATATATGTGGGCAGTCATCTGCAGCGATTATAGGTATGAAGGTATGGACCTTGCCTCAGTGCATTACCTGATGGCAGCCCTTCCCTCCTCAACAGCCGTGCTTTCAACTTACCCCAAAACACATCTGCTTTTGCTATCCTGCACCAGTTGTGGTGTCCAGGTAGGCTTTTAAAGCACTGATCTTAACGTTGTGAATCTTTCTTTTGTTTCTTAAGGAGCATGTCCAAGTGGGCCAGAGGCCATTTCCAAGGCACTAGGGCATGCAAAGTCTCCCCTTTCTTTCTGGACAAAGACCTACTTGCCTCTGGTCAGCTGCTTGCATTTGGTGGGTCTGGCAGCCATCCAGGGGGCTGAAGAGCAACTGCAGAGGCAGGTCTGGGGCCCTGTGCTGTGCGTACTGTAAGCAGTGCTCCATTCAGCATCTCACCCTTTTCCTATAGCCAGTGTGGAGTGCTAGAAGCACCATGTCAGCTGGCCTGAGCCCACCTCTTGAGCTCTCATCTGATTAAAATGGTATCACTGAATCTCTTCACAGGCTGAAGGTACCTGTTGTGCAGCTGCCAAGTAGGAGGCTGTCCCTTCACCTGTCTGTCAGGGGGCAAAATGATCAAAAGTGCATGAGTGGTAACCTGGTAGCATCCCTGCTGGGTTTTTCAGGGAAAATTTGCATATGGGAAAGCTTCCTTGGATTAAGCTAGAGCAGTACATTTGTACAGAAATTTAACACATGAAATGGTTCAGGTAGCATATTGACATGTGGAAATGTGAGCAATAAAGGCATGGTGCCTGGCTGATGCAGTGTCCTTGGACTGATTCTTAATCTCCTGTGGTTTTGCAGAAGATGAAAACAATCAGGATTGATGCCACTGGGGATGCAGCCCACCTGCACTGCACTGCAAAGCTAGTTCCTCCCTGCTTTTACCCTTTTACCCTTCTTCTCTCCCTCTCAAAATGATGCTCCTCAGTTGCGTTGCTCCATAGGAGCCTGTTGCAGTGCCATCTCATTGATCACAGCTGCTTAATTTCCTGTTTCTTCAACAGTATTTAAAAGCTTTATTTTACTATTTTGCTAGGAAATGAGTAGATAGTTTTAGGCTTTGCAATGGAAATTGGCTTTGTTAGTATATGCTCTTGTTTAATATGGCACAACAGCACCTGCACAGGAGATTGTCAAAACTAAATAGCATGCCTTCATTTGGCTAAACAAGCCTCTGCTTACCTCCTGTCTCAAGGGTTGCTTCCAAGGAAGAAAAAAGGTTTTCCTCAGATCTGACCCCAGCACATAATGTGACATAAAATTGCCCACAATGAAAGGCTGGTCTGCTGGTTTTTAACAATGCTGACCTGGCAGCACTGCTGCAGTGTATAAAAACCAGGAGGAGCAATAGCTTGCTGCAGCTGCAGGCCCTTGAAAGGGGTAAAGTTCTTGGTGCACAAATACAGAAAGTCTTCTCCTATAGGGGAAGCATTAATGAACTGTCTTCTGAGACATTGTTGCATAGTGGTGCAGTCTGCTATATTGATATTGATGTTCTCAGTGTGCTGTAAGGTTTTGCTTTGGTGTTTTAGGAGAAAGGAGTTGCTTTTACACCATTTAAGTAAAGAACGCCTGATGTTTAATAGGTTGTTGTAATCAGGAGATTGTAGTAATCTAATAATAACATTGAAATCTAAATCTGTTAAAGGCTTCTTTTTGAAAGCAAGTAATTAGGGCCTGATAATAAAAGGTTATGTGGTGAAATTGCCTTCAGTGAAAGATGTAAAAATGTTCTCTGCTGACAGAACTTACACTAAAGAGTTATAGATGAGGTCTCTGGATAAAAAAGTCATTTGAATAGTTTTCTGTTGTCATTCCTAAGCATCTGGCAATATTGTGTGTCATTCTTTCATACCTCTGTTTTGAGGATTCCTAAGAGGAAAGGTAACTGAGAACTGGCAACAACTAACAAAAAGGAAAATGTAATTTTGAAAAATTATCATACTGATTTCAAGAAGTGGGATAGTGCTAATTAAAAAGTAGGAACAACAGTATGTGTACAGCAGAAGCTGCAGTCTCAGCACCACAGCTGTGCCCAGAGAGGGGCTTAAATCTAGAACAGAGCAAGCCTGAGCTCTGTGAGCCTGTAGAGGAGCACAGTGGAAAACAGCTTGCAATGTTTTCAGAGTGAATTTGTTTCTCCCAGCAGGGTGAACAAAGAGCAATAATTCCACAGGTAGATTGGCTGTGAATTAAAAATCATTTACTGTTCAGCAGCACGAAGAACTGAGAATATTTGTTGCAGAAAACTTCTTCAGACAGAGCACTCAATTTTTATGCTCTGTTCTTTTTCTTGAATATTGGCTTCTCTTCAAAGACACAGGGATGAGCAAAAACTGATTTATTAAGAAAAAGAAGTCTGTATCATTAATATTTACTGTTCTCCTGCTGGATATGTCTCAAGGCAAACTGTCAACAGAAGATAGTTTTTTCCTTCTCGTCCCTTTGCATCCATGTTCCTAGGAGCAGAGGGGGTTCTTTTTGAGGGGTGTCTGGCTGCAGTAGTTGAACAGTTAAGTGCTTTGGTTTGCTGGCTTCTATTTTAGGCAATTTAGGCAACGGTTTGCCCTGTTGCTGGGAGCATCATCTGCCTGTTTTGTTCAAGCTGTAGGAGTCATTGAGATGGGCTCTGTGACTGTCTCTTCTGAGGGTAGCAGGAGGCAAAGCTCCTCTTTAATTGAACACTCCTTTCTCGGCAGATTGGGAGAGTCAGGAAGGGACCCTGCACAGCTCAGCCGTTGCTCTGGATATTGGAGATTTGAGCTGAATATGTGGGTCTGTGCCTCTCCACTTGCTGTTAGCAGGAATCAAATCTGCCTTTCTGCTGTGGATATGTTGAATTGACCTAATGGAATCATCTTTATTTACTTTCCCTGTCAAGCAGGAACCAGTTAATAATGAAATAAGAAATTATGATAAATATTAGAAATAGTGCTAAGGGGGTCATGAGAAGCTTTCTGTCTGCTCTGAAATGGAGTAGTAGCAAGGAGGTTTGATAGTGAAAATACTATGGGGTTTTTTTTTAGTTTTATTGTGCTGGTCCAGTATAGGAGTTATGAAGTTAGCTATCTGAAATCAGTCATACTTGACTGTATTCAAATCCATAGTTAAGGCTTTCCTCCAGATTTTGTTTTCATCTGTGAGAAAAACAGCTGAAGTTTATCAAATTATGGTCTTTTATAGTATTTATTAGATTTATATATCCAGGAATTTTCTGTACTTTTTAAGAAAAGGTCTAAGTCAGTAAAGTCCTGATGATTACATTTGGCAGCAATGCTGTGCCTTTTGGAAATCTTGAGTTTTGGGTAATGGCTTTTCAGCTTGGGGCATACATTCCATGAACCAGTAGCTTTCAGGAGCTGCTCAGTGCTCTAGTTCTGATAAAGAGTGATGGATGTGTCTTCTTGGTCCTGCTTGTGACACTCAGCCATAAGCCAGGTTTGCTGTTAAACACGGGCTGTCTAGGTTTGTGAGTGATAGACGGGTAAACTTAAAAAACTTCTGTGTTGGCAGCAGCTACGCTGGCATTTCAGATCCGGCTTCTTAATTCAGTGATGGTGATTTTCACCTACCAAAGGGCTTGTGATCATTAGAGAGAGCAGCAACTGGCCCATACCAATGTGCAGTCAGAACGATACATAGTGTGGTCATGCTGGCTGCGCAGAACAGGAAACTAGTGATGAATAGAGGAGAAGGAACTGCTGGTGTTTAGTCTGAAATGGCTGCAGGGCTCAGCAGGATGAATGCACAGCTTATCCAGGTCTGCCCAAGATAAAGCAATACTTTATACTTAATGTATTTGGCCAACCAGCCAGGAAACACTGCATAAAATTTGTCATTGGTACTTAAATGTAAGCAGTGATGAAATCCCTCCACAGAGAATGGATATCACTCACTAATGGATTTTGCCGCCCCAAAGAGTAATGACATTTAGGTCATTCATGCCCATGGTGTTGTGTCATCATTAGAAAAATGCTGGAGGAAGGACTTTCTTTTGTGAAGTGTCTGGCATTCACAGACATTAATTTTAGACAGCTGGATGATGATTTTTGCATTTTGTGTAAATTAACTGCTTACTAACTAGGACCCACCTTTTCACTGTTGGTGAGGAAAATTTCATGCATCTGGCTGAATTTCTTTAAACAAACAATTAAGGAACTCTAACACCTTCAGAGAAGTCTAACTACTAGTCTAACTGAATGCAAGGAGATGCAAAGTCTTTAAACCTGTTCTTTGTAATTTCTTGGTTATAGGAAAGAAAGACTGGTTTTAGTGCACAACTTCTAGCCTACTTCTAGAAGGTGACAGCACTTTTAGCAGCTGTTTTCATCAGGATACCAGGTTAAATAAAGGGCTCGAAAGTGCAGGAAAAGTTAATCAGAAATATTGATGGGATCTGGAAGGCTATATTCATTTTCTGGATAAACTGGTTGTGTTTAAACAAAAACTGTTTTTCATAATTTTCCTGTTTTTTTAAGTAAAATTTTGAGGTAAACAGAAAACAAATTTTGATACCTGTGATACCTGATATGTTTAGCTCCTTTCTACGTTCCTTGTAGGAGGGAGGTATATGTTCAATTCATTGTTATTTTTTTAGTACCCATAAGAAAGCACTGTAGCCACTAGCATATTAGACATTTTGATTAAATCTCCTTTCTTTGTGCAAAGACACATGCACATGCATGCAGGGACACTAATGTGACTTTCAATTTCCTTAATGAAGCTCTTCACTGCTTAGATGGTCTTCATAGACAAACCTATGAATATGAGAGACAATCACATGGGCAAAACATCTACTCTGAGCTTTTCACTTCCAGCCTGAGGCACAGCAGAATGTTTGGGCAGTTCAGCAAGAGGGGAGTTGAGGCTTTTGCTCCTGCTATCACTAGAAAAGTGCTTTCCTTCTGAAGTAGTCAGTTGCCTGTTGGGAGGATCCCAGGGTTACATATACACGGGCTGTGGGTACTTGGATCTGTTTGTTTGAGGCTGACTCCAGAATCCCTCTGTTATGAGAGCAGCTTACTGAACTGGCAGTATTATTCTTCTACTGTGCTTTCACAACATAAATCACAGGGTAGCTTCAAATTTAGTTAGAAGACTGCATGGCATATTCTAGGGAACAATCAGTAAAGGAAGGTTGGATGGATGAGATGGCAGTTCTCTCCTAATCCTGGTAATTACGAGTATTAGTGACCACGATAACCATTACTAGATGTGCTGCATTTGGTGCCAAACTGATTGTTTGTTAAACTTCTTTCTGTTTTTATTTCTAGGGCTCTTCCTTATTTTAGGCTTGATACTTTACCCTGCAGGTTGGGGATGCCAGAAGGCAGTAAGCTATTGTGGACCTTATGCTTCTGCTTACAAACTAGGAGACTGCTCCTTGGGCTGGGCTTTCTACACAGCTATCGGCGGCACTGTTCTGACATTCATCTGTGCAGTCTTCTCGGCGCAAGCTGAAATAGCCACATCCAGTGACAAAGTGCAAGAAGAAATAGAAGAAGGAAAAAACCTTATCTGCCTCCTTTAACTCCAGTGGGGAAAAATACCAGCACCTGGATCTTTATCTGCTTTCCATTGACTGTATAAGCAGATCCATTGACCTGTTTTTACCATTTGTGTGATTGAGCCCCATGCATTCCAGCCCTGAACTACTGAAAGGGTCTTTCTTCCTTGCTGGGCAATTGAGGATCAGAGAAAGGATCCCAAGAAAGCAGAATGTAAATACTTGGGGATATTTTTAGTTTCATTCTGTGATCAGGACACAGTGGAATATATTAATCCGACTGGGGATGTGAGTAATCACATGTATATAGCAGGAATGTTGTTGTTAAAACTGACAAATTCTGACTGATCGGATTGCCTAACCCACCTTGGTCACTTTGAAGAATTTGGGTTTAAAATAATAAAAGCCAGCACATTTTTTTTCTTTTCTTAAGCAAAAGAGAAGCCTATTTTAATGAGGCTTTGTTTCCAAGGGCTCCCTTCACTGGTGAATATTTCTTCACCATCATCACCTGGTTTGGTACCATTTTCATGGAGGTGCTTTTTGGTATTGAACTTCCTAGAAGTACAGTGCCTTCTTGGATATTAACTCTGTGTTGGAGAGAGCAAAGCTGACATTTAGAAAGTTAAGTCTCTGTCAGGTTTCTCTCTCTTGAAACTTAAGAGTGCAAGGTGTGTGCCACTTGTTACTTAGCAGGTAAATATTTTTTCCACTGACTAGACAGAGAAGCTCTCACCTGATTCAGATAAAACTGGCTCTCACCTGATTCAGATAAAACTGAAATATTTTTACAGCTTTTATTAGAACTTCTGAAATCCCAAGCAGACAACAGCTCCCCACAGCACCAGCCTTACCTGGGCTGCAGCCTCTCCTACAACTGTGGTTCTCACATTGTACTTCAACAGTATTACTTCTTCTCTTCCACCTCAGTGAAACATCATTCCCAGTCTGCAGATCAGTCTGTCTCGTGACCCAGACGCACATCAGTCTTTAGGAAATTTAAATTTTTCAGGAAACCTTGACAAATTCTATGTGGCTGGGAAGACTTTTTTCCTTTTGTGTGTAGTAGTAGACCTTTTTCCAACTAATACAGCAGAAATTAAACAGACCTTGCCACAAATTACTTTTTTTTCTCAAAGCCAGCTGGTTGTGTTATTTGTGGTGTTGTCTCACTTACTAGAACTACTTCTGATATCAAGTTTGTAAGGTATTTGAAAAAACAAAGGAATTATGCAACTGTGCCATAGGAGCATTGGGGATAATTCATCTGAGAAGTAGTTCTAATGAAATACTAGGTGAATTTTAGATTCCTCTTCTTATTTCTTGGTAGTCTAACATCATCCAATGACAGTGTTGCTTCACTGTGTTACACAGAGCAGAGATTCATGGTTTTGCCTGGTCAGTCCCTTAAAATGTGCCATTAGTTATTAAAAAATTGTTGTTACTGTCCAGGTAGGTAGCTGCTTTCAAGGCACAGCTGAAGTCCTTCACAACACCAGAGCTGTTCAGCAGTCCCAACGGCGGGCCCGGGGCAGCCTTGAGGACGGGTAAACAGTCACGGAGCTGGGACCCCCATCCAGCACCTGCTGCCCACCACGGACACAGAGCAGCTTCCAGCCCACACCTCTGTGCCCACCCCACGGCACCTGCAGCCTGCACGTGGACAGAAACACAGGTGACCTCTGAGACGCAGTGCAACAAGGTCAATTTCTGCCTGCATTCAAAAAGGGATCCTTTTAATCTAGCCTCTTCTTGCACTCACCTGCTCCTGCAACCCACATCCACCATCTTCTACTTTAAAACGGGTAACTCACTCTTCTTTTAAATACTGAATTTAAATCCCCTCCAAAAGTCATGGTCTGGGACCAACTGCCTGCACAAATCAAGATTTTAATACAGCAAAATTACCAGCACAAAGTGGTGCCTGAGGATGAAAATCACAGCCCACACACCCTGTCCACACCTGTGTTTGTCTTGCTGGCTTTGCCCCATACACACCCCCCCACACCTGAAGGACATGCACTGGGCTTGTACGTGGGGTCCAGCAAGGCTTCCTCCAGGCATCCCTCCTGAGCCCCTGCTGGAGCATACACTGGACCTGGGCAACCAGCTCAGCTCTGACATGCCCTCGGGGTTCCTGCAGTTGGGAAACATGGGGCAAGCAGTTGTATGAGTACCATATAAAACAGCTAAAAATTAATTACTAAGTAGATGTACAGTTTTAGCTTCCTTAGGTGAGTAGCAATCCAGTGTCCAGTTCACCACTGCCAATAAGTCTTTACACGATATTAGGGTGACAAATGCTGCTTTGGCTTGAGCACTTGATTAGTCGGAATCAGGTCAGTTCTTAAAAAGGTGGAGGGCATACACTGCTCTGGCTGAGAAGTAAACAATGAGCAACCTTCATTCATGTTACTAGCTGACCTCTGCCGTGATCCACATGACGCTTAAAAAATCTCAATAGTACGTTTTGTTTGGGTTTGGTTTTTTTAAGTACAAAGGAGGTATTTTCAGTGGCATGTTTTGCTTTTGTTTGCATTCATAACCAAGAAGAACCAGCTTTTCTGCTTGTTGCTGGTATATTATCAGCTTGCTCTGCAATAGCATAATCAACTAACTTGCAAGAATATCCATGTTCATCACATAGCACAAATAGAAGACAGGCTGGGAAGAAATACAGAGGAAAAATAATCAGAATTTCTTTTCTCAGGGTTCTGTTTTTCTAGCAAGTGATAAGGTGGTATATATTGCGGATTTTTAATTTTTTTTTTTTTCTGGATGAGGTTTTCAGGTGCAGGGTGCACTCATTAAATTTCACAGCTGTTTAAATTGCTCCTGAAGTTCACCTCAGCAGTAGCTTTCAAAGGCACTTTGAGAAAAAAAAAAAGAAAAATCAGCTTAAAGCTAATTTAACTGATTTCACGAGGGGGCTGTAGTGTAACTGCTTCTTAATGTACATGCACTGCATAGGATCTAGAGGAATTTGCTGTGGATTCTTTAAAACCTGTGTGCCAATTACTTCAGTTTAACTTTTTTTGTGGTATTGAAGATTTCTTCAAACATCTGTGGTTTCATCAACTTCTTAAACTTATATTCAATAAAGTGCCATAGACTTTTTTTTTAAATTGTAGCATATTTAAATATATATATATACACAGACTTGTGTGAGATGTGCAATACAAGGAATGGGTTTTGTGGGGGTTTTTTGGTTGTTGTTTTTTTTTGTTTGTTTGTTTTTTTTTTTAAGTTTTTATTTTTTGCTTTTAAACAAGTGATTTGAAAAGGGACTTCCCAGGTAAGAAGTGGCTGGAGTTTAGTGGTGTGTGTATATAGAAAATCACTGATGTTGAAGATCAATACAACAGTAGTAACAACAGCTTGAAGATTTAACAAAAATATCTTCTAGATTGATTTGAATTACTCAGATCTATGTAATACACTTCCAGTGTGAAGCTGTGTCCACCCCTGGCCACTAACACTCTAAAAGCTGAAAAGGCTCAGCAAGGTTTCTTAGTGTGCTTTCTTTGTAATATGGCACTGCAAAAAACATTGCTACTGAGCTATTTCTGGGTTGTCTGTATCACCTTTGTATCTATTTTACTCAATAAAGTTCTCTGGATTCTGAGATTTTTTTTTCAGCCAAATCATTTCCATTTTGCATTTTTACATGCCCCCCTCCACCCCCACTGAAGTTTCCCATGTCCTAGTGGTAAATGGAGTTCAGGCCTTCCTTGAAAGCCAAGGGCACTTGTGCCCATACCTCAAGGAAAGGGCAGAGTCCTACATGAGCAGAGCTTGGCAGCAACGCATACACAGCTCCTCAGTATAGGAAGGGCGGCTGCAGCGATCCAGCTAGAGTAGGTTTTGAGCCATGGTTTATTTGTGGTACTGTTTTTCTGTTCTTGACTCACCACTATGTACATTTGTTAGCATGAATGATGTACCTAATGTCTTCTTTTTAATCTAAATTTCAATTAAATGTGAGTTTTTGAACTTTTAACAGGAGTCTGACTTTCTTAATACAAGAATATTGGACAAGTTGAGCCAAGCTGAGCTTCAGTTATAGCTGTAATAGCATTTAAGATCCCAGTCCAATCATGTATTTCAGATTCCCATCTGACTTTAACAATTATTACTGCTTACTGATCAAAAGTATGTGATCTGAAATTGTAACTATGTGTTATACAATACAGTTTCATTAAAGAGACTTTCTAATCAAATATAGGTCTGACAAACGTGTTTCATTTTGCAACTAAAGCACTGCATTTCCTTTCTCATGAAAAGGGGTAGAAACAGTTGTAAAACAAATATTGCTTCATCACACACAGACTTTTAAAATGGTGCTTGCCACAGTATGCTTCAGCTTTCAGCCGTGACAAGACAAACACTAGAGAAAGGTTACAAAGCCAGTCTATAGCAGAACCAGGAATAAGGCTTTCAGTAGTTTAAAGAAAAGTCAGCATGTCACTTATTTCTCAGTTGCGATGGCCCACTTCTATTAATTTTATATATAATTAATTACACATGGTTTAATTACACTTCTAAGAGTTTCTGAACTTCCAAGTAGCTCTTGGTTAAAACTTGGAACATTTAGAAACCTACAGTTCAGAAGTTAGGGAACAGGTGCCACTGAATGCACCACTACCCACAGTCAATTTATGAATTTCAAAACAGGCACAGACAGAACACTTATTCTAAAAATATAAAATACTGCTCAAAGAAATTATGAAGTATTGATTTGAATAGCTAAAAATACTACCTTCCTTTTTCAGTAAAGTTAATGGAGTTGGCAATAGAGAGCACAGAGTTGAAGCCTTCAATTCTGTCTATTGTTACAGATCTCTGTATTCTAATAACTTGTTCTCCAAGCTCCAGCTGGGTTTAGAATAATGGTGCAATCACAAAGTGAATGTCTATTATCAGTATCAGAGTGACAAGAACATAAAGATGTTGTCTTGTTCTGCAATTCACTGACAGCTTGTTTTCAAATAGATGCCTTTTATTTGGAGTATCTTCATATCGGTGAAATTCTGACAGCGTAGGAATCAATATCCGTAACTGGCTTAAGGTACCACTCAGACGTAGTGGGATCAGTAACTTGGTCTCACCAAGGTAAAAGAAAAAGAATTCCAAATTTAATGACACAGGTCGTAGACTGGAGTCAATGATCTCAGGAGTGTTTTAGGTCTTTTCCAACCTAATTGATTCTGTGTTCTGAGTACTTCCAATTGTTCTCTTACCTTGGACAAAAAGTGTCACCCCACTGTCCAATCCAGGATATGCATTTTTTCTTTTAAAACATCATGCATTCCTCTCAAAAAATACAAGCACAACAAAGACAACTGTTCTGCACTGAAAAACAGCAACCATGATTTGGCATGTGTGCAATGACTACTGCTCAGACATATACAATTGTTTAATTAGGCTATAAACATGTTAAAATCTACTTGCAGCATTGTCAGCTGGAACAGTGGCGGAGCAGGTGATGCCACGGAGGCACCAGTGGTCAGAGGCAGCTATTCTGTACAGTGGTCTGGGCTCCAGCCAGTGTAGCCTACCCAACTCCAGCTGTACAGAGTCGCAGAGCAGAAAAGCCAAGTGCAGGGTCACAAGTAACTGAAGCCAGCCTGCGTGTGTTCCAGGCCTGCACCAGCCCTGTTTTTACTAATATAGCCTCAAACTTTATCAATAAAAATTAGTCCCAAACATTTTCCATCTCTCCAGCTGGAAGTTTCTCTTCCTGAATCATGGATGCAAAGAAGTAAAACCTGATATTCTCAACACACTAAAGAGCAGCTCCTCTGTATTGAAGTATTTTCCTTCATGTCTGAGTGTAATGTAACAGGAACATGAAGGAGCACTCACTAAAAGCAGGACAGTACACTTATATATATATATATATATAAAATACACAAATATATAAATACACACACACACACACACACATATTACTTAGTCAACAGGAAGCTCCAAGTGTATTGAGAGACAACAAAACAGATGCACTGAAAGCACAACTCTTCAATGTAATCACTTTCATCCAACAAAAAGCACATTTTAGTTGAGCTGTATATACTTCAATTAAACTGCTGGACAATAATTATTTTTTTCCAAAACAAAATGTATGGCAGCATGAGGCAAAAGTCATACTTCCTTATTGCCTTTTTCTTTTCCCCTCAGTATCACATGACACAATATCTAGTTTAATTCTTGTATAAAGTTTCACTGGCTTTTGCTGCTAAGAGATCTACACTACTTCGTTTGTAAATTTTCATGGTTTTTCTAATTTTGAAAATAAAAGCTACCTGCAGACATAAAATTAATTTGTAGAAAAAAAGGACAAACTCATACATGTTTTAATGTAACTGAGTCAAACCTAATTGTTTTAATTATCTGACCTATGGTGCCCTACTACGGATTCATAACCAGAATGCTCTAGGTGTGTGCCTTTTCCTTGACAGAAATATCCTTCCAGAAGTATCACTGAGTATTTTTAATCACAGTTCCCTTAACCCATGCTTTTCTCTCAGTGTATGCATGCTTTTTCAACTCCATGCTTACAACTTCTTGAGGAAAGTAACCTCAGCAAACCAGAGGAATTATCTCCCACAAAAGCACTAAAATTGTGTACTAATTCTAAACATAAAACATGAGTGGATCATATGGCACAACCGTGCTTACATTTACAAGAAAGTACAAAACCTCTTGCTTCAGTCTGCTGTCACCACCATCCTAGATCTGTAAATTACAAAGATAGATCAATTTGATGAAGAATTTCAATACTGATTGATGCATGCATGTGTCTTCAAAAACACATCTGCCATCTCCCAAAATAATCCTGACTGTACCTCAGAGCACTGTTCTCTGTATCATGCATTTGCACACTTATCTACATCACAGAGGTCTAGATGAAGTCATTCAGCCCTTCAAAGGAAACCTAGTAGTAAGATGAGTACTAGAGAGCAGGTGCTACAACTGACATCATATGAAAAAAAAAATCAACAGATTGTGATAGTGCCTAAAAAAAAAAAAAGCAAGAAAAATCAGGACACAGCAGTGACACAGAAATGTTGATTCATTGTCAGAAATTAGAAAAATGAACACTACCAAAGCAATGCTTTTTTCAGCAACTTCAG
>VXAZ01004440.1:590221-732227 GCA_013399875.1 Gymnorhina tibicen | reverse complement strand
CTCTTTCTCTATGTTGCCTATTTTTATGGACTGCTATTCTCATCCTGATCTACCAAACTGACAACCTGTTCACATTCATGGGTCCCTGTAAAACCTAATTTCCCTACAATGTCCACAAAAGGAGATGCTAAAAAACCACGCATCTAAATTAAAGCTTTAGGTGCTTCCTTCATTTGGATTTTCCATATGCCTGTGTACTCTAGTTTCATCTTTGAACCATTTAGTCTCTTGAGCTATGTCCTACTTTTTATGCTTCGGGAAAAGTTGAAAGGAATAACTTTTTATGCCTTGGGAAAAGTGGAAAGGAATAAATGATTAATAATGAACTTTTTAAAGCCAAAACTGAACAGTGTAAGTCCAATGATAAAAACCCTCTCTCATTTAACTCAGAAGTTCCTGACCAGGAAAGGTGAGGGACACAAGTGAAAGGATGTCTGGAGCTGAGAAATAACAGAACCTCCACTACCAATAGCCAGCACCCACCTCAGTGGGAGACGGGAATGTTCTGAAGCGGGGCCTTGCTCATGGTGATGTCCAGCGGTTCTGTATCTGAGGAGACATTCAAAAAGCCCTTTGTCCCTTCTGTACCTTTCTGTCTTTTGTGTCCTTTGTGTTTTTCTCCACTTGTGAGCAATGGAGCCTGAAGGCTGATGGAGCCTGGGCATGGCTCCCCAGTTTGACACCAGTTTGCTCCGGGGCAAATGGGAGCAAGGAGCAGCATTGGGCTCCCCTCGGCTCATGTACGCATCACTGTGTAATCAATGACAAACTCCTCTCGTTTTATGTGCGAGCCAGGGCAGCAAAATGCAGGGGCAAAAAAAGAAAGAAAATTTAAGAAGGAAAATAGAGGACTTCCAGCTTGTCTCAAGGAGATGCCTTACCCTGACAAAAGCAGGTAGAGCCACGCTGCTCTCCCAGGCTGGCATGAAGTACCCGTGCACAGCAGAGCCCGGCTGCAAAGGCCAGCAAGAGTGGGTTTGCAGGGAAGTCATGGAGACAGCAGTGCTGCCCAGCCTGTAGTGTGAAACTATACACACTGTGCCCAAAGCCAGCACCAGCAGTGTTCCTGTCTGGCCCAGTTAGAATAACTTTAGTAAAGGAAAGTTCAAAGGTGAAATCTCAACACCTAAAATTCATCTATCTGTGGCCAGGTTTAAAGGTGTCTTGATTGATTAGCTGATACCTGGCTCTCTGAGCAACCACAAACCCACAAAGATTTATCACTCAGTAACATGGAAAATCCCTGGTCTTAACTGAAAGATGGGACTGAAAGCCTGGGAACAGTTAGCATGGTGTCTTGTAGCTTGTCTTTCCTTTCTGAACACAAGGGCTTCCTGTGAACAGACGTGCTGTGGTCACAGACAGGGGAAACAGACAGTGTCTGCACATCTGCCCACCAAGGACTGCTTTTCCAGGCATTTTTAGCTGCTGTCCACACAGCCTTTGTTGTCTCATTCCCAGGCAGCTTGGAGAGCGTGAGGTAAAGCAGCAAGATGGTTCTGCGTGGGAGAGGGGAGGGAGGACAACCTCTCTGCTGCCTGGGTGTTTACAAACAGAAAGGCTGGTTTAGAAATCCAAAATAGCTATGGAAACTTTTATTTCAGCTTACACTTAAAAAATCCCCAGCCCTCTGAAGCTCAGGCTTTATTCTCAGTGAAGTTTCTTGCACAATCATTAAAACTGTGGGCTGTTTGTACTCTTGAGCAACAAACCTGCTGTAATTGTGCAAACTGAGTATATGTGAAGCTTGCTTCACTTGGGGGGGATCTGTGGCTCCATTCCAGCAGGGAGGAGATGAGCTGCCAGCCCTGCATGGTGCAGCAGGGATATGGGAGAAACACCACTGAATGGAGAAGAGTCGGCAACACTGAGTATTTTTTTATTGTTGAGCTCAATATATTTCAACCAGCATCAGGAGCATTGCAGAAAAACCTTGTGGAACAGATCCCACCCTGCTATTGTGTTTCTGCAGCCTATATCAGCATCTGATCATCACGCAGGTTTTATGCTCAGAAGAATGGGGAACTAACTTGCTGCATAGGACCAACCACTAATTTTAATGACAGCTAAGTTAACATGGCATGAACAAAACTAATAATTTCATTTTCCAAAATATACTGAGTTGGAATGCATTTTGAGGGAAATCTTCCATGGATATCTTACAGACACTCACACTCCCAGCATTCTAGGAAACTTCTGCCCAGTTTCTAAGGATAATGCCATATGTACTATTTCTCCCATTTCTCCCTGGATCCACAACAAACATGAATAAGGTGCTTTCTTTGGATGCTATTTGCAAATCTTCATCCTACCAGTCTGACCTGTGCTCTCCTTCTCTGGCCACAATCCACTAACTCACCCCCATTGCCCTGTCCTGAGTGATACGTGAACATCTTTTTGTCCTTCCTTTTGTGAGTGATCTCTGTGCTCCATTTACATGGATCTCTTCCTTAGGCTTTTTTATTCTTCACTTCTTGCACAAGTCTCCATCCCTTCAGAGTTCATTCTTTAGTGTTCACAGACCACAGGCTGGAAGCAGAGATGGCTGTCTGATGCTCACCTTGTGGGGGGTTTCCCCTGGATATCCAGGACACTAGGGTTTTTTCACAAGATTTTCCAGAAGTAGACCCAGGACTTGAAGTTTCGGGATTACATTCCCTTCTGTGTATTTTCCATTATCACAAATTTTTCCTTGTCTATTATTCTGTAATTATCCCTAACCTACTGAATTCCAAACATTCAAGCTTGGAAAAATACCTGTTAGGATTCAGTATGAAACGATCATGGTAGCTTTATAACCAGCCTGAATATTTAAAGCATCTGGAATCTCGAGTACCTCAGTGCTCAGTGCTTTGACTTTTATTCTATCAGTTAGTGGAGATTAACTGATCTGAGTGAGGTGACTTGGATTTCCTCTTCCTTGTGTAACAAGGACTTGGATCCCAGCAGGTCTTCTTTCTGTCAGTAGACATGACTGGTAATCACACACAGCAGCTATTATTTTATAGATCTATATTGATTTTTTGTTGTTGTTGTTTTTTAACTTCGCCTTGCAAGAAATTTGGGAGATGATACTCTCTTTGCTGCAGCCAGCCATGACTTCTAGAGGTATATCTGCATTTCCACAAAGGTGGTAAATCATCTTTCTGTGGAGGTGACTGTCTTCTCTTCACACATTAGCTTATTTAAATATATTCCTTAGCACCTGTGTAGCCAGCTCACCTTGGCAGAGCTCAGAGTAAGGTCCCAGAGCTAAGACTTTCTCATGCTGGCAAATCTGCAACCTCCTCCTTGGGTACAAGGACACATTCACTGAGCTGTGGTTGCTGCAGAGGGTTACACTGTCCCTCTGTTCTATTGTCTCAAAATGGGTAAAACTAGGACTCAAAATGGGTAAAATGAAAACCAAGGATTTTTAGCGGTATTTCCAAACCTTGAAAAACCTGGAGTTACAGAGCAACTTTTGTTGTGGCATTACTGTAAGGGACACCTATAAGATCATGTTTCTTAGCAAGAACTGTTCTCATTTCCTTTCAGACCCTGGCACCTGATGTAGTCAATGCATTTTAAGATGCATTGAGCAGGACAGGCATTCCCATCTCAATTTCCACCAAGATTCCTGGGACTGGACAGGGCTATGCTGGCAGGTGACAGAGACATCTTGTCACCTAGAGAGTGTTTCTGTGCCTTCACTTTTCATTGCTGCTGCCAGGCACATCCTCTAACTTTGAAAGAAAAATTCAGCCTGGTACACCTTCTTCCTGATTTCTGCTCCCTGGGTTTCATTGTAGGAGGTCTGGAGGTGTCACAGCTCCAGAGGTGGCTGCAGAGCGTTGGAAACCCATTGCAAAGACCAAGGAACATCCAAGTGTACATCCATGTTAAACAAGGTATCCTAAAATCTGTTTCAGAAAACAGCTGCGGACTGTATAGTGCAATGCACGCTATTTTCTTTCAAAGTTAGAGTAGTAAAGAGTAAGAAAAGAAAAACAAAAAGCAAGCAAGCAAACAAACAAACAAAAAGCCAAAAAGCCTGGCTACACAGCAGCTTTTATGAAGTGGTTAGCTCAGTCCAGCCCTAAGTCATTGCTATTTCTTTTCTGTAGGATCTTAAAACTGGCATTCTTCATAAGCCTTCCATAATATGATGCTAATGACTCCTGTAAAGTTCTTTGTCAGATGAGTTAAAAAAGGATGCTGGTGCCTCATTGTTCCCATTTTCATGATTTTACAGGCACAGCCTCCTTCAGCAGTGAGGTCTTCTCTAGCTTTTATCATCCAAGATTACCCTGGTGCTGATGACTTAACAAGATCTGACAAGATCACAGCACAGGGCAGTATACCTGCAGGTAAAACAAAGGTCGCTTTGGAGTTATTTTCTCACAGTCTGGAGCACATAAATGTTCAACTTTTAGATGTCTTTCAGTGGCAAGGGGAGCCTGGTAGCCCAATAAATACAGTTGTTGGAGGTGCACCTGGATGTCCTCCATGGGCTGCTGGTGGTCTGTAGAACATCACCAGCACAAGCCCTGTGTGCAAATGAGTCAGTGGCTGAGATAATTTAGCTACCAGCTGTCAGATGCAGGAGAAGCAAGCACAAAACCAAGTCCTTCTTGTAACCCAAAAGGCAGTGAGAAGTTATCCCAGCCTGTTTAAAACTGCAGGGTTCACTGTGATCCACTGTGAGGGGAAAGTTTCCTGTACTGCTGGGAAGAGTGTTGCCCTCCCTGCCTGACTTGTCCCTGCCAGAGCTATCCAGGGCTAATGCACTGTGGTTGGGTCATGCATATTCAGAGGAGGACTTGGTCTCCATTATGGACTTCTGTATATGCACAGTCTGATTTTACACTGCTCGTTCCTGTTTACATTCCCTCAAAGTATCCACAGCTCCATGTGCCCATCCTTGTGAATGTCCTCTACAGCTGATGTCCAGTTTATTTCAGTCACTTGGTAAGGCTCTGACATAGGTCAGATCTTCTTATGGTCATCTTTAGGTCAGATGTCTCTGCTTATATTGCAGGGGGATTATACCAGATGACCTCCAAAGGTCCCTTCCAATCCAAACCATCCCACAGTTCTATGATATGATGAAGTCTCATATAATTTTCTCTCCCAGCTATTGTATCTGTGTTTGCACAATGAAAAATGCATTTAAATAACCATGAAAAAGGCAAAAATCATGCAGTTACACTCAGTCTAGGTAATGTAAGCCCCTTTTCCTTCCCTTGCTGGGAGCACTAGGAAGGCAGAGGTGTAGCACTTGTGTTACCAGGTTCTTTACCCAATTACCACCCTTTCTACCCCCAGCATGCCTTGCCTCTCTTTTAGAGAATTCTTTTGGGTCCGTTTTGAGCTGGTTTGGGCCAGTGTGGCATGGCCAAGCAAACAGCACAAATGCTAGCAAGCATAACATGTTTTCTTTCAGGAGGTTTTTCTATGACTTCACATAAATCTTGGTTATGATTTTCAGAGCTTTTCCTTTCCACTGGAGACTTTGTTTGTCACGCACAGAGGCAGACTGTGAATTTGCAAGACCTATTTTCTGGAGACAAAATCTGAATGCAGATAAGCCACGTTCTCTAGTGCCCAGTCACAGGACAAACAACAGCACCATAACAACAAATGGGACCCGTCTAAGACCCCGGGTGCGTGTTTGGGCAGGGCTTCAGAGAGGAATGTTTGCATCATAGGCAGGGGACAGCCCTCAGCAGAAACTCTGGACCCAGTGGTGCTGGAGGGGGAAGCACAGCCTTTCTGCAATGTGAGTCAGCCACCAGGAGCATGACAACCAGTCTAACAGTGACCATAAGTGTAGCAAGGATTATTTTACCCCTTTACTGGGCTCTGCAGAGCCATCAAGCCTGTTGGAGTGGGGCTGTGGGTGTGCTCTTGTGCAGCAGAGCTGCCTGCAGTCTGGCAAAAATTCTGTGGTGGAGTCCTGGAAGAGAGACAAAAAAAAGCCAAACTGCATGTTAAGATGGTTGCTGCAGAATGCTTTACCTACGTCATCTTTCCTACTACTGTCTGTAATGCAGAGCATTGAGACTTCCTGCTGTGACTGATTATATCACTTTTTATTAGAACATCTCGGGCACTGGCAGTTTGGAGCACCCCATCCGAGGCTTTTAGGAGGTATGCAAGCACTGTGAAGGCAGTCCCTGCCCCAAGCAGCCCATGCTATAAAACAGAATAATGGGTAGATAAAACAAGGAGATTGGGAGGCAGCAAGAGAAACCAGTGGGACAGGTTTGGGAGGCACATCAGCCAGTAATGCAGCTCACCAGTGTAATTTTAGGGGAGTTGTGCTGGTAGAGGCATGATTTGAGAGAGGTTAGCTTTGGGCTGTTCCTAATGGGGGTTCCTCACTACCCAGGAGACAACAAGAACTTGCTGGCAGAAAATGTGCTTGGGCTTTGCTGTGTGTTGGGGGAGTTGGCAGCAGTGACATCTGAGAGATGAGATGCTCTGAAGGCCTTGGAAGCCAAGACAAGTAGATACCAGCAAATTCCCATGGAGTGCTCTGACTGACGGGTCTTTTTTCACTCTGAGGATCCGGAGTGTCTGACTCTGGCAATCTGCAGGGCCATAATATTGACCACAGTTTCCCCCTCCCCCTCTCCTTTAATTTTCCTTCCTTCCTTTGTGCAAATAAAGAAAATGCACTGGGAATTCTTTTGAAGACAGCATGGTTGGGGTTTGTACTGGAATTTCATAAGGAAGCTTACGAGACATTTTAAGATGTCTTTAGAAAAAGACTCTTTGAACCTTTTATCTTAATGTATTTACCTCTAGAATACACAGACTTTGCATTCAAGAAAAGCACTTTACAGGGAGAAAATTAAATACATAATGACTTGCAGGAGACCAGCAGACTATATCCTGAGAAATTTTACTGTGGGTTAACACTAGGGAAATTAAACCACTGACATACTCTTGACCTTGATTTTGGCATTTCTGTTCCATGACATAAAACAATTGAGTTAGTAGGACTATTTTATTATTGTCCCCTATAAATAAACTAGGAGCAGGATGCTGTAGATCAGTATCACTCATAATGGTGTAGTTGGTAGAAAATTCTGTTTCAATATTTCATTTCAATTATAAGAGCTCATATTGCCTTAGGTGAGTGTGATAGAAAAAAATCACATAATAGCAGGTTATTGTGCAATGGACTGTAAAACCATCAGACAAGGATGTAAGCTTTTTTTTTTTTAAGTGAAAACCAACTGAATAAAGTGCCTGAAGTAACTTCTGTTATTTTTCTGGCGTTCCTCTGGTTACTTTCTAGTACATGCTGAAGACATGCTGTAACTTCTGTTAGCAAAGTACTCTTGACTTACATGAAATGAAGAAAATTATTATGTACAACTGGATGAGTCACCTTAGCTAGGAAGGCAGGAAACTTCAAATACAATGTATTCTTGTAACAACATACATTGAAAGGGAATAGTGAAAACCAAGCTGTGTGTTTCATGGAGAAGCTGGCTACTGAGGGGGCTGGTGGTGTTTTCCTTAGGCAACGTGACAGCACTAGCATGGTCTTGGTTAAACATTTATTGAACTAATGAAGCTGTGTCAAGAAAAGGGGAGATTGCATTAGGTTGGTCTAAGGCACCTTTATCCAAGGTGGATCCAAGGCCGCAGAAGTACAGCACTCTCGGCTGAACCTGTTTCACCAAAGCCCAATCAAGCTGCAGAGAGATGTTGGCATTAGGCGTTTTTGAGATCTCTGCAGCTCTCAGATGAGGATGTTTAGTACTTTTTACAACAGTGTTTTGGAGAGCAAGTGGACAAGAGTGTACTCTGACAGCCAGATAATTATGTACAAAATATTCTCCAAAATCTATGGCTTCAGGGGCCTTCTTGATAGATGCAGGGTTACACATAAAATTAAATTACTTAAAAAGCATACTGCTGTGGAATTGCATAGCCCACTTTTTGATCGCTGTGGATATTTCACCTGTACTTACCAGCACTGGCAGCAGTGCTATAGGATTTCTTTTTCTTTTGATTGTCATGCTATCCCTTTAGCCTAAAGCAAGGTATGATGACTGAAGTTATGGGAAATAGTTGCCAAGGTAGGTCATGGATCAGGTCATCTCCCTTAGTTTGTCTTTGTAAGGAAAAATGTGTCCGGAACTGCTAGGAAATAAAGGGAGCTCAGCGAAGAGATCCCTCCAGGATACCTACCCAAAAAAAAAACTTGTAGTCATGCAACATTGCCTGAAGTAAACATGGAAATACAACAGAAAAGAAATCTACTGGTTTGCAATTGCACAGAATAGTACAATAATAATAGGAATTTTCCATGGAATTAATTATGGGTTAAAGTTCTGTGCTAATTTGTGCCTCATAAAATAATGAAAAGAGCACTGAGGCAACAGATCTGTCTCTTCTGAGTCACTACTTCAGCTATTACATATCTGAATGTTGTGAATCAGAAATTACATTGGGATTTAGGTCTTTAGCAAAACTGGTGTTCCAGTGTCTCTAGCTGCTATCCTGCCAGACTCACTCTTTTCTGTTGGAACATGTTTCATGAGGTCTTGCTTTAACATCCGTGCAACCAGTTCCTATGCAAAATCTTGACTTATAAATAAAACATGTAATATATACATATGTGCGTGCATGTGTAGACCCACATGCATCCATGTAGATTTTGCTGCTTTGTGAATTCCTAAATGCTTTTAGAGACAGACTACTTTGCTTTGGTGGCAAATGCTGCAGGCAGACAACTCCATGATGAAAGAGAGGAGTGATTCCTACAGCTCTGTGTTGCAATCTCTGCAGGCACAGTTCCTGCCTGCTGAAGGGGTTGATTGCACAGAGGCTCCCCAAGTGGAAGTAAGTAGTCAGACAGCATACCAACTGTGTCCTATCAACTGATCCCTGCCATAATTTAATCTTTTTTCCTCCCCGCTGTTGATGATGCATTTTATTTTGCTGTTAATGTTTCTCACCTGATGTTCAGATTCACTCCTGCGGTAGCATCACAGCACCCAGCCTCTGATCCTTGCCACATGTCTGTCAGCAGCCAAACCAGCTGCGCCAGATGGCTTAGAGTTAATGGAGAGACTGGTTCCATTATGACTAGCCCCCACGGTGGATGAATGGAGTTGAGAGCTCTCAGTGTTA
Source organism: Gymnorhina tibicen (assembly GCA_013399875.1). Classification (NCBI taxonomy): domain Eukaryota; kingdom Metazoa; phylum Chordata; class Aves; order Passeriformes; family Artamidae; genus Gymnorhina; species Gymnorhina tibicen. Next base: position 723,092 of record VXAZ01004440.1, on the reverse strand, counting down.
GCTAAGATGCAAAATTCTGCATTTAGTCTATCTCCCACTGGCTGCTTAGTTCTCTGCTCTGAATTGATTTTCCCTGATACATTCTTTCTCATCTGAACTTTTAAAAATGGTTTTCCAGTGCCAGATTGGCTTTGCTTTCAGTGGATATACTTGCACTTTCCAGCGGCAAAATCCTCTTTGGACAGACGGTGACGGTGAAAATCCCCAGTCTCTCCATCTAGAGAGACCGTGAGAGCAAACTTGCCTGTACAGCAAAGTGCTCCCATAAATAGCAGTCTTATTTTGTAAAGGGTAGTTTTGTTAGGCAGGGAAGGGAGAGACATTTCATGGCAATTTTGTAACACTAGATATTTAAGTTCAGAAATATCTTTATCCGCTTTGGGAATGCAAAACTTCCTGTTTTGACTTGCACTCTAAATATATATAATTTTTAAATTACAGGTTTACGTCAAGAGAACAATTTAGTCAAGTATTACTTTCTTTGGAGAATACATCCTTGTTGTTACTCATAAATTAGGGCAGGCATTCAGGCATAAAGTATGTACGGACACATTAATCAAAACCCATGATCCACATTATGGGTTTTCTGCTGGAAACAGCTCTTTTAGACATGGGGGCAATTGATACAAAGCTGGCAAAATGAATGACAAAGGGGGTCCGATTGGAGGTGAGGGGAGTTACTGGTCAGGAAGGACAAGAGGACATGTTAGAGATTTTGGAGGATCCAGTTCATGCCTTGGTGTAGCCTGTCTTCACTGCAGAGCTGAGGTGGCCTGTGATCAGGGTGTGCTCTGCCTTCCATCTTCCTCTGCTCAGATGAACTGGTAACTTCACAGGGTGCAGCAAAGTCAACCAAGGTTCAGCCTTGTTTAGCCACCTCAGCACCTGAAAACTAGAAATTTGTCCTTCAATACTGGGCTGTCTCTGTGCTGAGTCTTGCTCTAAGCCTTGGATTGCAAAAAAACAAGCAGAAAGATGCTCCACATTGTGGATGTCCTTGTTAAGGAAACTTCCCTGTCTGGAGGCGCCCAGCTCGAGCTGTTATTTTGTTATTTAGTTATTACACCAAGATTACATTATTATTTTAAGGACTGAGACATCTCGAGGCTCTGCTATGGGAAACCTGGGGTTGAGCCGTAGGGAAACCTGGTCTCCCTGTGTGAGTGTGGTGTGTGTCTGTGAAGGGGTCTAAATCCCACCTTAGGTGGTGTGAGTGTGATGCCAGAGTGACTCCTGGATGGCTGGAGAGGGAGGTTTCCTTGGCGTTCCAGTTAGATGTGTTGCAAATAATACCGTAAGAGGTTTACCCACTAGGGGCAGTGCCTTGGGCATGTCTCCAGCCTTCATTTCTTTCAAAGGGTAGAAGTTTGCTGCCTGATCTCTAGACAAGGACAGGGCAGTTCAGGGATGAAAGGCTGCTGGGATTTTGTTCAAGGAGCAGCCTGCTGCAGTAAGAGTGGGAAATGTACAAGTGGAGTAAGCTGTACTCCAGTTCACGCCTATAAGAGCTGCAGGAAGGATGCAGGTGGCCCAGACAGCTCTGATGGTGATTTTTTCCAGAAGCTCAGCTGTCAGGAAGAGATCCAAAACTTTGTTCCAAAGTTCTTTTAAGTCAAAAGCTTGGACATATTTGTTTCATGGGGAGTTTACCCCAAGAGCTCTAATTTATAATCATGGGGACATTGTTCCTCTAAAAACAATTTTTCACATGTGTTTTCTGGTGGCTGCTGCAGTTCCTGAGGTTTATACGGATCCATGAGCAACTTTGTCATAAAATGCAAGCACAGTGTTTGATTGCATTGAAAGAATCATCATATGTAAAATAGCATAATTGCATACTTTGCTGAATACTGAACAGGGCTTATCTGTATACAATTCAAAATATCATGCTTGAAAAATGTGTGTTTTTCTCCCATGTGAATTGCCATAATAAAAGCTGAACCTGTCCCAGTGAATATTTGTGGGCATCAGTACCACATCCAGCAGCAAAAGGCCAATGCTAAGACCTTGAATACAACCTCTGCCTTCCTCTGGGGCTGGGAATGGGAGTCAGGTTATGCCCCTTTGGAAGGCTAATTCTGCTAAGCTTTGAACTGCTTGGTGCACCTCCTCCCATGGAAGACAGCCTGTAACTTATACAAATGGCCTGCCTGTGTCGTTCTGTTGCAGCAGCCTTGTGGAAGGAAGATGGTTAATTTGTATATCCTGCTTTCACTTAGGGCATTCTATGAGATAAAAATATGAGAAACAGCCATTGCCCTGCCTCTCCAGAGTTGTGTTCGGTGTAGCACAGGCAGTGATGTGTTTTGGTGTCACACTGGCTGATGTCACGCCTGTAAGTTTTTGGTGGAATTCGTGTGTTCCATGTGACAAGCTCAAATGCTCACGTCTGCTGTGTACATGCTTAATTCTCAGCCTTTCCCTAATTTTAGAGTAATCTGCATTACTCTGTATAGTACATCCTACACAAATCTGCCCCTAGGAATATTTGGTTCCCAGTACAGAGGATAACAACATCTGTTTATGACCGCTGTGGTAAAGAGAAATTGCCATAAGAGTTTGGCAATGAGTTTTGAGTTTTCCCCATTAAGCTGATTCAGCAAAGCTAAAATGAAATGGCCTGTCAGAGCATGCCAAAGGGAGCCATTTACTGCTAAGAGAGCTTGCAAAGTGTCTCTTTGTCTGTTTTCCCCAATATCTCAACCCCAAAACTTCAGGAAAATGGTAAACAACGCCTCATTATGTTTATGTAAAAGAAATTGAAATTACTCCGCACAGCTATCAGTCACTGGCCAGGTCTCAGCCCAGAATGATTTTGGCTAAAGAAACCTTTGCAACAAATGTACCCACCCTCTTGCTCCACAGTGCTGCGAAATCTCTGAACCAGGGTCACTGTATCGCTGGTAACACAGGATGTGCCGAGGCCCTGCTGAGCCCACCCATGTTGCAGCAGTCTTGTGCGTAGAAGATCCCCCAGCTTCCTCCACTTACTTAATCTTTCTCATATCATTATATATCCCCTTTGGAGCCAAGTTCCAAAAACAGTGCCCATCCTTTTCCTTTTCATATTGGTAATGTTCTTTTGTCCAGAACATACGCACATGCTTGTATACACACACACACAAACTGGTTCCAGCTGTTGTAAATTATAGCACAGAAAATGCTTTTTTCTTTAAAAAAAAAAAGTGAACGGAGGATCAGCACACAATCCAGATAGTGAGGGAGCAAATGTTTATCATTAGTGACTAGATCGTTCTCATGTTTACCTGCATACTTGTGTTCCTTAGCTAGTTCCTCGCTCTTAGTTGACTTGAGTTGGACTGGAACGCTTGCTGGTCATTTTTTAAGAGCTTTTACCTTCTGTGAGGACAACTTGGTTGCTCTGTTTTGTTTGAATATTGCAGTTTAAGAATTCCCATCTTGTCTGGAAAGAACATTTATGGCCATATCTTTGGCCTGAATTTTGGGTTAGCTCAGTAACATTCATAGAAGCAACAATACCTTTATTAAAGGCCATCACTGAAGCCTCTCACCAAATCTCAAAAGGAAGGCATAAGCATTGCTAAAAGGTTGTCTGAGACTTTTGCTGTCCTAATTATTTTTCCTTGGGACATGTTCAGGTTTGTATTAAGATATTTCATATGTAGGACCAATGGTATTTCTTTTCTTCAAGTATGTTTTCTTTAAGTTGTTATAGAGGTCAAAGAAACAGATTACAGTGGACACAGAAAACAAATTAATTCTTATCTTTTTGGACTGTTCTGCTCCTGCATGATTGCAAGTTTTCTGATACCATTGATGTGTTTGAAATGTGTTATGGATTTCTGCAACTAATAATAAGCAGCCTAAGTGTTGAATAGCAGATGGGATAGAAGCAGACCTGGTACAGACCTACCAGAGAGGAAAATATGTCATTAACAAAATATGAAATCCATGCCTAATGACAGTTGTTTGCATTTCTCTCACTATTGGTCCCCAGCCTTCAAACCTGTATTTTGGTCATTGAAGCATCTCATCTGACAGACTGATTTGTGCTGCTGCTCAGGCAATATAATGAACAGTAAAATAAAGCCAAGTGCTAGGAATATATTAGAACTGTTGCCAAAATGTGCTGAGAAAAGTCTGCTAAAATTAACAAGTGCGTTGTTTTCCTTGAAAACATTATCTGTCCTGAAAGTGAAGTTCAAGACACTCATGTTTAAACCCATAGGCAAGGGCCAACTTTTAATCTTGTTTACACGGATGTAATTGACATCAGAAGTTGGCTTGCAGTGTGCTTACACTACACCTCAGTGCCATTAGCAGTAACTGCAATAGAACTAAGGGCAATTTTTGAATATGTTCTACTTTACATCATATATCCATGACAATGTCACTTAGCAAATGAGACATTTCTTTTATCTGTCTGCAGAAAATGTATAGATCAAATTAACCCCCAAGCCAGAGAGAAGCTAACAGATCTCACAGCTGAATTTTAAAGTATTCCATTGGCTGTAGTTTTCCTTTGCAAGAAACATTGCTCTGTCTGTAAGTAATTTTTGCTTCAACCACAAAGAATGCATTGGTGCACAGAAAATTTCTTTCAGGAATGTCTAGTTAACCTAGCAATTTAAAACTGCTCTGAGTGTGGGAACAGTAAATAACCTTGGTTTCTGCTTTTCTAAGTCTGTTACAGAAAAGCTCCATGATCTGTTAACTGCTTAGTCTGTGCATGACTCTTTTTGTGGAGACAAGACTGAAGGCTTCTAATGTCTTCTGCCAGTGCCATATTCCAAGCCTGGTATCAAAGACCAGACAAAGAATGCACTCAGGCAACACATGTCAAAGAGTCCCAGTCTGATTGTGCACAAACTGTCAGGAGTTTTTTGATGGTATTTCAAATAAATATTCTGTGATTTAACTAAAATACATAATGGGTGAGGCTAAAGATAACGTAACCTGGGAAACCAGACTTTTTCAAATATCACCCAATTTTCTGTATATTTGTTGTCCCTGCCAGCTCACTGTTAGGCATCCAGCAGCATCTCCAGCAGTACTGCAAGGCAGTAAGTACAAGGTTCTATTGAGGCAAAAAGTAATTTAGGTCTTTTCTAGCATTAACAATTCTATGATTCTATCACTCTGTGCTCTCCACATTTGCATATATTTAACTGCTCATGCACACTTATGTGTGTCAGGAAGGCTGAGACTGGATATTAGGAAAAACTTCTTCACTGAAAGCACTATTAGGCACTGGCACAGGCTGCTCAGGGAAATGGTGGACTCACCATCCTTGGAGGTATTTAAAAGATGTGTATTCATGGCACTCAGGGACATGGTTTAGTGGTGGACTGGGCAGGGCTGGGTTAACGGCTGGAATCAGCAATCTCAAGGGTGTTTCCCAAACTAAACTATTCCATGATCCTATGTGTGCTCACTCACTGATGGGCCCAGCACAGAGCACCACTGCTGATTCACTGGCAGAGCTTCACTCCCTTCTTGCTCACCGGTTTTCACGGTTTGTCTGAGCCAAATGCCAAACATACTTGGCTCTGTTTTGCTGTGAGGTCTGATGAGCTCACAGAAAGGAAAATCCCCTCAAGACATTGTAATAGAAATTAACCAAAAGACTTCCTCTTGGGGAAATGCCCTAGCAGGCATGAATCAAATGTCAACAACATGTAGATTACAAAAGTCCTTCCAATCTGGTGCCATATATGGATCATTACCAGCAAGATGACCCCAATCTGGATCAAAATCAGCACAGGCAAGGAAAAGAGCTTTCTAGAGCTGAAAGTAAATGTACATGTTGGCAGATAAGAGTCTTCAGTCTTCACTTTGCATCCACACATTGTGTGCTGGTTGTGGGTTCAGTTAATTTCATTTGGGGTTTTTTAGTTCATTTAACACACAAAATTTTCATGTGGAAATATTTGTGCTTTCCCCTGTCTCTGTTCAGCCATGAGATGGTCATCCTGTTATCTGCCAGGAATCATCAACCTGACAAATCTTAACCTAGTGGTGATTGAACCTGTCAAGTCTCCTATTTGCACTGTGGCAGCACAGCATATCTGGCCGTGAAGTCTTCAGCTGCTTGGAAATTTTGGCTAGCAGCAAGTAGCATGAGCTACTGTAAACTCAAGCACAAACATTATTTTCTCTCTGGGCTGGTTATCAAGTCATGTGTATGGTCCTGGGTGCAGGGACCCCAAGCCCCAGCTGAGGACTCTGGTAAATACCGTTCCATCTGCACAGTTAACCTTCTATAGGTCTCCGTGTGAAGCAGAACTTCCTCAGGAGCAAGCTTTAGCAGAACAAACTCACAAAGCCTCTCATCACCCATCACTGGCCTCCTCACTACTTCTTTTTTTGAAGGTGCATTTCTATGACCTAACATGCACATTGAGCCATAGGTAGTCAAAAGAAACATGAACACACACACAACTGCTTTTTCTCCTGAGGGGAAGGATGAAAGATGCTGACTAGGATTGATGCCTATCGTTTTTTGCCTTTTTTTCTTTTACATGTTCTCTGTATTCTTTATGCATATATTTGGTATACCTCTGTAGCCTATTACTGCATTCATAGCTAGTCTTCCCAGTACTTCTCCCTGCTCTGACAGGCAGAAAGACAAAACATATTCCAAAGCCCCTATCCTATATTGCTTTTCCTTAGAAACCAAGGCTGAAAAACAGCTCTTTGAGACACATTTTCATCAGCAAGTTCAGTTTCCATCTGGAGGGGGAGGACTTAGAAGGGGCTTGGACTGTGAGGGAACTGCATCACCACTTTTGCTCCTAATTGGTGCTTTTTGCCAATTATGTTAATTTACTAAACTCATAAAAACTGTATTCACCCTGTGAGGGTAGGCTTTTTTGGACATTTTCCATATCTGCCCCTGGAGGCCTCCAAATAAAGACGAGTTTTTATGCTGGCTCCTATACAAATAGGTCTCGAAAATGTGTGTTGTTTCATTTCTAGGTTGAAAAAGGCCTCAGCATGTGGCAAAGTTTGGTGGCACGGCACAGCACAGGCAAGCCCAGCACACAGGCACTGGGGTGGGGAGGGAGTACAGCAGCCATGAAAAACAGAAACCAGTAAAACAGAGCAGCCCTTCTCACACTCCATGGTTTTTGGTAGTGTCTTGAGGAATGTCCTGTTTGTGACAAGGAGTGAAAGCAACCTGTTGGTCTGTACCTACAGCCAAGCGCCTCATGCAAGGCATGCATGTTACCAATAGAGACCTCGCTGTGTCCCATGAGAATGGCCCAAGCCACAGTTCCATGTGGGCTAAATGGGAGGATCTGGGACACAGCACCAGGCTCAGCAGCTAAGCAGCATGGGAAAGATGCTGGGAAAGGGCAGCACTAAAGATAGGTGGAAACATGGCAGAGAAAAGGGTTGGTGGCAGCAGTGGGGCATCAGGAGAATGGGTTTTGTGGGAAAAATTTTATGGGGAAATCCAACAAGTTTGAGAGGCAGTACGGTGAACAGAGAAAACAGAACTCAGACAAAACTTGTGAGAGCAGAACGTAACCTTCTTATGTGCTTGTGGTCTGAGAGGAAGAGAAGGAATGACTGTGTGCAGTGGCTGCAGGAGGTGAGGTATATAGGCATTATGCAAGCACCAACACCGCCATAAATAAGCCACAGCTTTAAAATTGTACCTCCTGACTGCAGGAGGTAATGTGGGTGCTGTGTTTAAAAGCCCCCCCTGCTGATGTCCACAAACATCCATGAGGATGGAAGACAACCTAGAGAAGACGGAAGTCAGCTCTCCATATCTTGTGTAGAAATCTCCTGGATTAAAGTCTGGAGTTTAGAAGGGTAAACATCCTCCTTTCTCCACCAGGGACAAATAGCACTCACTCTCCCTGCAGAAGGGAGGACCTCCAGTGCCCTGTAGTCCCGTGCAAGGCCGCAGCTCAGCACACTGCTGTGCCATGCCTGCCACTGGCTCCAGCCACAAACATCGCCCAGCATTTCTCCCCCAGTGTTAATTAATGTAAGACGTGCATCCAATCACACAGAGAGTATGTATCTACGTATATCCTGGTCTGTTATTAAATACTTAGCAGCAACATCCAGCTCCTATGGCCATCACCCAGCCCAAAAAGCCTCCAAATCTCAACAATGCAAAAATGTTTGGCTATTCCCCTCCTCTAGTCAAATGTCTCTCAGCAACCTCTGCAAAAACATTGTAACTTTGCAATGCAAAACAAGGTCATGATTGTCAAAGAGACAGAAGTTTGAAGTTAAGGTGTTCTCTCTGTGTCTCAGTGCTGAGCCTGACTTTAAAGCAGCAATGTGCATTATGCAGTTAGCATCAGAAAATCACAGGATCTTTCCAGTATTTTGGACATCTGTTCATTTTGTTGATCTATCCTAGAGTCCCCTACTTTGTTGTTTGTTTTCTTTTTCTTTAGAGACCCAGATCTCAGATTTAAAATCAAATGCTGTTTTTAATTAATTATTGAATGATGGGACTTGCATTCTCACAGAATGAACTATTAGCCCATGCAGTTCAATAAAGGATGGTCCTCTGCAGAAGTAGCAATCTTGCTGCTGCAAGTCGCAAACACCTCATCTTTAATGCTGCCATATTTCCCTGGATATAGTATGGTCTAATGTAAAAATCACTTGTGGATTTTTACTTGTTACTTTGTTGTGCCTTAAACTAGACCTCCCCTGATGAGGGAGGAATTTGAACTCCTTGCCAGGAGTCCTAGAGACTAATGAGACCTTCAGCGCTCTCTGCTTTCAGATAGTTTATTAAGTCTTATCAGAGAAGTAAAGCATAGAGCAGAGAATACAGCAGAGTGTCCTGAGAGAGTCCGCAAAGTCCTGAATGTCCGCTGAATGTCCGCAGAATGTCCGCAGAATCAAGATAACACGGCCTTTTTAAAGGTAAATCATCCAATAAGAACTTAAAATGAAAGATATTTTAACTTTTCTACCAATGTTCAACAAATGTTTATGTCACGCATACAGGAACTGTGGATTTCTTTATCCAATCACCTTAAATACTTTTACTGCAAAATATGGAGTAATAGAAGAAGAAGAAGAAAGTCTAGGAACAACAACAATCCTCCATTTTGGAGTTTTTGCTTTTCATCTATTTACTACATTAATAAACCCAAAACCTTTAGATTTTCACCCCGTGATAACCTTACATAACATTCTATTATCTGGTTCACACCGATGTATGTCCTAATTCTTCCCAAAGAGTTGGCAGTTTTCTCCATGGACGAAGGTCAAAAACAGTGCTGTCCAGGGGGGTAAAACTCTTCAAAACAGGCAGAGAAATATTCTCTGCATTCTGGGTTCCCACAGTCTAAACCTAGGGGATGAATACTTTCTTTATGGCATCAGTGCCTTTTCTGTTAAAAATTGCAGTATCTTGTTCTGCCACTTTTGGTAAAATAATTAAGCTTCTACAGAGATTTCTGGTGTGGAGGCACCGGCAAGCTGCAACACTGAATTTGTTATGATCTAGTTGGTAGGGATTTTATATTTAGTGTGTCTTTAGTTGCATTGTCTGGGACACTGTGAAAAAACCTGACTTTAAATTATCCTCTATTTCTTACAGACTTCCTTCCTCTCTCCTTCTCCCCAGTAGCATGGTGCAAGGCCTGTCACTACAGTAATGGGACACTGAAGTAAAAAAGACATCTGTCATGGATTTGGCCAGGTGGCATATTTCTGTTTTTAAATCCAATTGTGAATTGGGATAAAATTAAATGAATAATTTTGAACAGAAATGGAGATTAGAGAGAGAAGATCAGAAAAGTCAAACCTTTTTGTTCTGATGCTATTAAAATGAAACAGCATTTTTTTTTTCCAAAAACTCATTCTGAAAGCCAGAAAAATTATTTTTAAAAGGTCTTATCTCATGAAAAGTTAATGAAATGTCTCATATTGGGTCAAATAAAGTGCTTGTTTGAAGAAAGCTGAGGGGTTTTTTTGATCATGTAGTTTTTGCAACTATATCAACTATGCAATTATTTAAATTGAAATAATCCTGCTCTGATCTATAAAACTATAGACCAAGACTAATTTCTTTAATACTCACCCACTTACTTTGGAATACTATCAAAGTATCTGGACTAGTATCCAAAAATTTGATCAACATCAGAGCGTAAAATGCAGTTTTATGCACTCTAGCTGAGGCAATGAAAAGGTAGTTATAATTAAATCCTTCCTTTGAGCAACATTTTCTTTTTATTGAATACTTTTTAAAAACAGGAAGATAGACAAGAAACAGGAACTGGAAATTGTTACATCTCATGCACGACTGATTGTTAAACAAATGCACGATTCTGTTCATCGTTGTTCAGAGAACTGATGAAAACTTGCCTTCATTGTTTCAAACAACTTCTACTCCATGGCCAAAATTCAAGTGATGTACCTTGTTACTGTCAACACAGTGGTAAAAAGTGTGCTGGGATCCCCTGGAGTTCCCTGGGTTGCAGGATGGTAGAAGACATAGGCTGGTACTGGCACAAATGCCATGCAGTTGGTGGCAGAATGACCTAAGGGGTGACCACAGGTGGAGATCAAGATGACTTGGAGTACAGGGTGAGGGGTGTGCCAAGGTGCTGTCCCATTTCCTGCCACTGATTGCAGGTGACATCTCTTGGGCACCCGCTCCAGCTCCAGCAGGACAATTTTGTGCTTCGTGTCAGTGAGGCACACCTGGCCAAGCTGGCCCTGCTGCCTCTGAGGCACATGCAGGCTCTGAGTTCTTGCTCCCAGGACAGGTTTCCATGTGATTCTGGCTACTGCAGCAGCTCCCAAAAGATCCTGATTGGCTGGAATGCTGTGTTCCTCAGATCCTACATGTCATCTGATTGAGTGGTGCCCACCCTGTCTTTTTCATCCCACTCTTGGGAGGAGGAAAGGACAATTTTCAGAGCTGCAAGAGTCTATGGATAAAAAAACAAATAGCATGGTTGTTTTTGAAGAGTCTTGAAACTGATTTAGGAAGAACAAAGCAGTAATGATTGCAGAGAAAAATCTACCAGTGTTCCCTCAGCAGGATACACCCTGGGTGCTCTTTGGCTTCTGCACCTACTGGTACCCTTTTGTTCAGCCTCTGCCCAATATAAGCACAGCACCATCCTGTTTCCTAAGTCCTGGTACAGTTTTTGAACCCATGCTCTCTGGTTTGATAGTTCAGAAATAGGCTGTCATGGTGCTGGACATGTGGCTGTCACAGCAAGCATTGTCAGTATGGCCCAACAGCCTCTCAAATGTCCCTAAGGGCTCCAAACCTTGTGGCAGCCCATTTTGGTGCTGAAATCGGGGAACAAAATGTATGATTGTGTACAAGTAATATGAGTTCAAAACACATCTTTGAATTTCAAACACTGTGTTTGTGGTTTTATATCTGTTTGCAGTGATACCTTTTCAAACTGCTGCTGCTGCAGCCTTCTAGGACCACATACCTTATGAATATTAAGGTATTCTCTTGTGAAAGGAATTCAGCATATTTTCCCTTGACAGAAGGTCTCTCTCAAAAGCACTTCATGTCAAGCTACTGCTGAAGGAACATGTTTGGATTGCATTTCTGATGTCATAGGCTACACGACAACAATGATTATATGATACATCTTGAAATAGGGAAATACCAAGAAACGTTACACATATTGCATTGATCAAATCTGCCCAGTCAAAGCAGACCCCTTAATAGATATATTTAGTACATAAAACAACACTTAAAGACTGTTTTCATTTCAGCTTTAGATTCTCCCTCAAACAGTCAGAAATACTCAGCATGTGCAACTGAAACCTGGGTTAAATTAGCCTTAGAGGGCTCATATTTATTCACTTCGGATCACTAAATCAAGTCAAATTCTAGCCTGTGACGAAAAAATGTCGCCTTATTAAATGACAGTAAAACACTGAACAATTTGATCTTTCTATATAATTATGTCAAGCAACTTCATTTGCAGTAAAGAAGAGGCCAGCAGTAAATGCAACCTTTGAGACTACAACAGAAAGCCCCTCTAATTTCAGGAGATGTTGCTAGCACACATCAAACTACATGTACAAAATTACCAGCTCCTAGAATGGTGAGCACCATTTCTCTTCTGTGAAAAGTGATCTCCAGTCTAAGAATTTCATCCAGAAATAGAATGAGTTTGAATTACTAATCACATTTAGGCCTCAGCAATGTAACTTGCCAGCTAATCCTATTACTTCTTTTTTTTTCGTATATTGTTTTAGAAAAATGTTAGAGACCAGCATGGTATACTGCCATGACAACCAGACAGAAGTTCCCTGCAGAAGTGCTGCAAACACACCCTGTCCCCTTTCCTTGTGGGAGCTCTTTAGAGGAGGAGAGCCTGGTATGGGTTTTTTATGTTTAGCACAATTTGGCAGGATGTGATAATCTGCTGGGCAGGTTGGCCCAAGTCCCTGCCTAAGGCACTCATCATTGCTGTCTGTTGTCAGCCTTTCCCAGAAGAGGATGTCCTTTTCTCTCGACACGGTCCCTCAGCCTTGGAGGCTTGGATTCATCGATAGAAGCAGTGACTCAAGGGAATCTGAATCAGCCGTGAGCAAGCCGATGTTAGCTTCATCTCCTAACTCCCATCTACTCCAATGACCTTTAAACAATTCCTCTCCTTTCCTAGAGTCCCTCGCCAGCTGTTGTCATGCTAGGTTTAAAATGGGTTGTTGATTTTGGCCCTTAATCATTCTCTGCAATCTGTCCCCCTTAGTACCTCTTCAATAGTACAAAAAATCCTAAACATTGTTATTTTTTAAAGTTTTCTTTTTCCTTTTTCTTAACAACACTTCTGAGAGTTCAGAAGGCCATTTCTCTTGTATATTTTCTGTTAGGTACTGATATTCATCCTGGCTGATCTTGTATTTTTTACTTTCCCTTCTGTGCTTCTCTTTTCTCTATGCTCTTCTCTGCCATTTACTGCAAGTGGCTCTTGGCAGGAACCTGAGTTTACACTCCAGCTCATCAGGACATATCAGGGAGCACCTTCACATTCGCCTTCCATGGGCTGGATTTTATGCAGAAGAGTGCAGAGTACCCAGGTCAAGTACTCTGGAGTCTGGCAAGCCCCAGCGGGTCCCTCTGGCAGCAGGACTGACAGCCAGAACTCTGCGATGCTCTGCACTATAAACTTGCTGCAGAGTTTATACACAGTCTAGCACTTGACTCATCAGATGTGATGGTTGAAACTGCAGGATTGGGTGGGGAAGATCCTGCCTTGAGTGTTTGTCTTTATTGCACCTTTCAGAAATCAGTACTAAAAGCCTTTTCTCCTGCCCCTCCTACCCAGCAAAATACACAGGGTCAAGTTTGGCTATTCTCTGTGTCTCAAAGAGCTGATGAATTCCAGAGTTGAGCACTAACAAGGCAATAGTGGAAGGAGCCCATATTCCCAGTCCCCAAACCATTTTGTCCAAAGCTGCATTGCTGGGCAGGGAAAGGAACTCTGGGGAGACCAGACTTCATCATGTCAGCTCCATCACATGCTCTGTGTGCCAAGGCACCGTTGTCAAGGGTTTAGATTTGCAGCACCTGCTCTGCTGGATTTGCAATTGGGGGACAGTTTGCTACCTTAATTTTTTACAGTGCCTAATCCTTCTTATACACTGCAGAAATTACTAGAGCTACGCCCCTAAGAACTGTATGGATCCCAGGTCTCAGGTCTTCTGTTAACCTGCAGTTTTGGTGCACACCTGGTTGGATCACCAGTGGGTTCAGCAAAAAGGGCAGAAGCAATTCCCTCCTGAGACATAAGAAGCACCCCAACCTCTACCTCTAACCTTTGATTTTCCTCATTGTCTGGGCCAGGTGCCACAGGACCTTGTTTTCTGAGTTAGTCTCCTTCAAAATCTCATGAGAAAACAGGGATATGTGGGAGATCGAGGAAGAGGAGGCTCTGAACTGGGAATCCAGACCAAAAGTGTGGGTGAGTAATACCTGTCTGGGTTGTGGAGGACCCAGGACTGAGTCACATGAGAGGACAGTCATGGGATGGCTTTGGGTGGTGCTGGTGCAGTGAGTGCAAGAGAGAGGCAGGGTGGGCAGCAGTGTTCTTGCAGACTCATGCAGAGGAATGAGAGACACAAGAGCAGGAACTTGTAGCAGTCAAGCTGGGAGAGACTGTAACTTAAATCTAATGGCTGTAGGGTTGGAGGGAAAGGAACATTAATGTAATTTTTCTAAATCCCAGACTAAGAACCAGATTCCTTGAGAAAGCCTTTGGATTAACTGATAGCACCACACAAAATATTCAGACATAGCTTACATTTTTCTCAGGCTTTAACTACCTTAATATCTCAGATAATAGAAGGATGTCAGAAAAATTTAAACACCCAGAAGCCTTTGGAATTTGAAAAGCTCTCCCAAAACTTAATGAGACCTAGTTATTGAATCTGGACAATTATTTCACTGCAGGCTCTCATTTTTTTATTTTTTCTTTCACCTGCAGTGCTCCATACTGGAGTTCACACTGTCCTGTGAGAGGGACAGGATCCCCTCCACTGAGCATGACCACCAAGTCCAGCATCTTATCTTTTCCCAAGAGTTTCAGGGAAGGTATGTTCTTGTCCAGGACTGTAGCATACTGGATCAGCAAGGCTAGGCTTAGCTACAGGCCATGGCTGTCACACCCCAGGCCTGGCTTCTGTGACCTGAAGTTTTCTATCCAGTCAATCAGAATGACAAACATTTAGGAACTCAGCAGTTTAACAAGTCCCATAAAGACAGTTAACATGCCATGAGATTTTACTCCCAAGTTCATCCCTAGTTCTTTCTGAGGAGAAATAGATCAGAAAACATCCAAAGCAACAGCCACCATTTTGTGACACATGATGCTTTTTCAATTATATCAAAACACTTCAAGAAACTGTTTTTTCTTGAGTTACCATTTCTCTTTCTTAAGGGGAAGAATAAGAAGGAGACTATATTGCGAATTTTAATAGTCAGTAGGGACTTGAACATCAGGTAACTCCATATGAAATCATCTTTTCTACATTTTTATGCATAGGATGTTCCAAAAGGGTAGAGGGGTGTTCCTATTAGGAGCAAATAGGACCAGAAGATTATTAAATGAAAATATTTCACAAAGTGAATTTCTGCTTTCTGAACACCTGTAGTCAGATTTCTTTCCGAAACCAACGAGATTCAAGAAAGCTCAGTGTATCTGTAGGATCATTCATGGAGGAGCCCATAGGGGGTGAGCAAGCTGTGGCCACAGACTGAACTGCTGACATATAAAGGAGGCAACTCCCTCTTTCTTCTGTCCTACAAGTCCTTCTTCTGCCTGTGTGCCCTGGAGGAGACCAGGGAGAGGATGCAAGAGGAGCAGAGCTGCTGCTCCTGAGAAGTCACAGTTTTGACTGCAAGGAAAAGTTAATAGGAAGGTCAACAGAATGAGGGCTTTCAGGCATCCTGTGCCCTGAACAGCAGAGGGTACCTGAGGTTTCTTAGCAATTTCAAACACTAACCACACCTCCAGACCCCACTGCTCACATTGCCTGTCTTGAGACAGAAGGGAAAAGACAGCTGTGCCTCAAGGTGACTGTCTGATGCCCTCTAGGTTTTCCTGATCCTTGGAGCAGGGGTTGAGTTTTTAAAATTATTGATACCCCTCATCATTTCTCCCCCCTGGGGATTTCAGTGTCCCCTGGTCTTTGAGTTCAGCTGTCTCCACTCTTTTGCATATTTAGACCATGCATGTCTTTGTCCTCCTCTCCTGCAAATGTACTATCTGTATCACCCCTCTTTCCTAGGAAATGTGAGAGGCCCGTGGGGACGCTTTCTGCACTCAGCTGAACAGTCTGAGCACCCCATAACCTCACTGCACTCTGGCGTTAGGCTCCTTTCCTCTCTCTCGGTCATTTCTGAGGCTACTGCTGTCCCTGCCTTTAGTGGCAATAATCAAATACTTCATGTCTTAGGTTCTGCAGCCCCACACAGATCTACCAGCACCTGAGGCAGAGTCAGACTCTTCCCCCCGAGACCGCACCATGGGGCTGGGTCCTGTGTCCAGTCTGGCTCAGGTTACCTCTCTGGAGCAGAACAGGTCAAGTTACATGATCCAAGTGCAGAGCATCAGAGACAAGAGCTCTTCAGCTGAGCTCGTTACCTTTAGCTCCGTTTAGGAACAATGGGGAGGGAGAGATGCCCATATGGTATAATGCAACTAATCTCATTTATGCATCTGCTTTAGGATGGAATGAATTGTGACCTAGATTCTCTGACTCCAGATACTCAGATTGTGGTGACCACTTCAGATAAAGATGTCTATAATACTGCCAGATGAACCGCACCCTGTGAGACAAGTTGCTCTGAAAGTGCGTGGTTAACTCAGCAATCTCCTGAGACAGGTCTTTTTCTGGTTTACTGTATATGAGCTCAAGGCAGTTTGATAATAAATTGAAATACATTCTTAAATTAAATAAGAATATTCATGCAACACATGGCACCAGGTTGAACTGAACTAGTGCATATTCTTATGTAGATAAGGTATGTGATGATATGCTTGATCTGTTATTATGAACAACTGATTAGACTGAAGTAACCTTTTTGCAACTAGCCAAATAAAGTACTTGAGTAATCAAAGAGTTCTCTTTTCTAAGACTGTCACAGTATCTGTGCCAGTCTATCCAATGCTCATCATTAACCAAGAATTTCCCCATGTTGCTTTTTAGCCCTTTACTTTTTAAACTTTCTTGCTTGATCTGGAGCAGTTCAGCCCCCACATATTATTCACAGCTCAAAACTGTAACTACGTCTGTTATCTCAGAAATGTTCCAGTTATCTCTGGGCTGACACTTCTCTAGCAAGAAGGGCAACAAGGAGCAGTCAGTCTGGCTATGAATGTCTATGTATATAGGGAGTAGCTTAGAGAAAAGTCAAGGACTGGAGGATTTTAGGAAATATTAAATGCTTTCTTTACAGGCCACACTGCTGTGACAAGAATGCAGTTACTGGGGGAAAATCAAGTTAGTTCAAGGCTTATGGAACAGTGTAGATTAGTTTTCCGAAACAAATCTATTATCCTCAAAGCTTGCAGAATCTCCCTTGCTGTGACAGCTCAGGTCAAATTCAAGTGACTTTGCTATAAAATGAGAATGATGCACCACATGAAAAGTATAAGAAAGGTTGATCTGTGTGAACTCCCCACTTGGAGTATTGAGTTCACAGAGCAGTGCACAGTAGTGAAGGGATCTGAAAGGACCGTGTTCACAGAGTTACACGGATGCATTTTCAAAGAGCAGGCTGACAGCTTGCTAGAACATGAGAATTGTGCTGAAAGATGGAATTCTGAAAGGCATCTCCACCACCTGAGCCGGGCAGGCTGAATCTACTCTCCTCATGTCCGCCCCAGGAGCTGTTCTCACCATCCTCTGCAAACACTGAACACAGTCCCCTGTCCAAAGTTAGGCATTTTGATGCTTTCTGCTCCTCTGAAAATGCAAAAGCAACAGGGCTGTTTCAGGCCTTCAGACCTGGAGGACAACAGCAGGAAGGCACAGGACAGGCAGAAGTGGGATGGAAGTCTGGACTGCACATTAGAATTTTTATAAAAACAAGCCCCTGGGGAGTAATCTTATTATAGGTTACTATAGCCTCATTATCTCACTACATAAGTTTACTCCCTGAGTATTACCTCATTAGTTTCTTGTGTGCTGTGAACCTGTTGTTTCTCTCATGGTCTTTTGCCTTACACTCCAATTAGAAGCAGTTTTGGGCAGGCACCATCTTGTGAAGACAATTGTCTGGAGGAACCTGCTCTGCAGTGGGGTCTTGGAAGTGATGCTGTACTGCAGGCAGGAAACAGCCATCCCGCCCTTCCTGAGAAGTCCAGGGCTCCAGAGGTGCCTGGTCAAGCGGTGAGGTGCTCCCTGCTAAGGCAGTTCACACACAGGGCACAGGGGTGGAGTGGGCTTCCACGAAAAATAGGCTCAGTCACAGCGATACAGGCAATAATAAAGATCAAATTAAAAGGACATGGCAAAAGACGTTTGAGAAAAAGCCTGAACCTGAGCAAGGAGAAGCAGACAGCAAAGAGACTGCCAGGGTCTCAGTGCTATGGGTGCATGGTCTGTGAGTGACAGGGCTGCAAGACAACTCCAACATCACTTTCCACGACTGTAGATAGAGAGACAAGTAGGAACATAGAGCCTTTTTTCTGAGGAGGATCTGGCCTACTTTTTAATCTGCAGTGTGAAAAAGTGCATGTCTAATGGGTTAAAGAAGAGGGGAATAAGGAACAGAATGGAAGGAGTGAAAGAGATAATGAGGAACTTAGTGGAGGACTGACTCAGGGTTAAGAGAAGGACAGCTTCCCACCCTAGTAAAACTATGTCATCATCACCATACTACTAACAGATTTTTTTCTTTGAAGACTATGATCTATAAAAAGAGCGCAGCACAAGGACAGGTTTTCTTCCTCTTCTTTTATCACCAAAGACCTTAAATAAACTAAGGCAAAGGGCATAGTCCATAACTCAGTCTATATGCTGGTCTCTGTGCCTGGAAAGATCACACACTTATACCCCAAACCAGACCTATAAAGACAGCTAGTCCTTGAGAGCAAGCAATCCAGGAGACAGTCTTCCTGGAAAAAACAATTTTATGGCACCGAGAATGATCATAAATACACTTACTCAATGCAAGGCTAAATGTATCCTAATTTTCCCCAGGTTCTAGATAACAGGATTGGTCTTAATTAAAGGGAAAAGTAGGCTGGGTATGAGAGAGTATGGAGAGTCGATCTGCATGCAGCCTTCTGGTCAGAGTGAGACTTCCAGTTCTCCTGGGGACACAGCAAGGACCTGGCAGTGATGACAGCCCAGAATCTATGCAGGACAATGGGCATTCCCTTAATAAACATACTCCTCATGCAACTCCCTAGGCTTATGCAATGACATTTCAGGAAATACGTGCCCAATCTGGCACAGGCAGATACATACAGGCAGAGGGATTCAGCTGGACTTCAAAGGTGTGGGAAACTTTTCCAATCAGCCTCATACTAGAGTTCATGATGGGAGGAAGAGACATGACAAAAAAATAATGATGATCCTTTCCCTTATGGCTCCTTACTGAGGGGCATGTAGGCTGCAGTAGGTTGACAACTAGCCTGTCAAGAGGGAATGGACATCATCAGTCCTTGAAGTGGACATTTCTTATGGTCACTGACCAAGCAAGAAGATGCAAAAGACCCTCCGGTGTCACTGCTAGGCGGTACCAAAGAACAGGTTTCTGTTTGAAATTGTGTTCATAGTATAAAGCTATTGAAGAGGCCTTATGGCAGCAAAATCTAAATCTTTCATTAATGAAAGAACAGCAGATGAATAATCACAATAAAAGTGTCTGTTACCATGGGACAGGGAAATAGGAACACAATGGGCATTTGATGAGCAGCGATTAGTCTGGCTCCACAGACTATTTGGGAAATGGAGAAAAAGAATGGATTGTATTAAATGCCAAATTCAAAAGACACAATTGGGAAACTTAGGTCAAAGAAATTAAGGACGGCTACACCAAAATGAGATCTGTTGCTGTGGATCTATGGTTGAAGTGAAACTTTTGAGTACAAGTCATGTCTATGAGCCTATAATTACAGCGTGTCAGGCATCTCAGGGATGTGGAGGGGCTGAGCTCAGGCTATGGATACCTCCCACACAGTGCTTTCTGACTTCGTGCAAGTCTTCAACCTTATTGTTTTCTTAATGCATTCCCCAAACCTTGCTGATATTCCCAGCTCAGAAATCTCTGCAACATTCCCTGCCTGAAGGGGGACTCCATAGCTGATGCAGAGCTAACTTGTCCCGTACTGAGTCTCACACAGCAGCGTGACTGGCTGACTGCTCCATGGGTGACTGGAGTCCTTCTGAGGTCTCCCTGCATGAAGTGGGACCTCCTGACCTAGTGACAGCCAAGGAAGAAGCAAAAGAGAAAGGAGATGGATGTGACAGTGCCAAGACACCAGACCACATGTGCTGACACGGTTGGGAAAATCTAAGAGAAAACCATAACTATGAAGAAGAGACAAATACTGAGGCAAATGCATCTCTTTGGAGTGGCAGTTTCTCATCAGCAGAGTGGGCAAACACTGGCTTTAGAGGAAAAGCCTTGGCAATGCAAGGTCTCACTCTGCTCCATTGTGGGGATAGGAAAGCTACAGGATAGGATCAAAAACAAATGGGAAGAGGCAGAACAAGTAATACCATCATCTGATAAAAACTGACTGTTAATTCTACATGGGAATGTGATTAAAGACAGCCGAACCATCATACCTGAAGTGCTATGTAAAAATTATTTTGAAAGGAACCCAGGAAGCTCATTTGCCTAAGAAAAGGGACAGAGACATTTTATACTACTTCAAAGGAGAGGGACACTGAAGATGTTAAAGCTTTTTCATGTATACCAAGGTAACAGTCAATTCAAGTAAAACTATCCACATAAGCAGCCCAGAGAAAATTGTCCTTTGTCTCTACAGCAACAGATTTGTTCAAGCTGCTAAGGAATCACATCCCCACACCTCTTCAATGAACTTTATGTTTTATTTCTCATGGCCTTTGGCAAAGTTTGGTAGAAAAAGAAGATATGCAGACCAAATCTTTCAGTAGATGTGGTGGCAATATAGTGATGTAACAGTGGGCCACATTTCACAGGGTATGACTGGGGTTTTTTTATTGGAATACATCCAAATTATCATCTCTGTGAGAAACAGTCTAGCAAACAAAGCCATTACTAAAGTATGCACCAGACACTGACCAATACAGCACTATTGCTTTTTTTACAGCACTGATCAGTGCATGGACATACACCTCTCTTGGGCTAGAAACTGGCAATATGTGCTTGATAAGAAAAATAACTTTAGGTCAAACAAACACAGGAATTTTTCAGAACTTGCAATAAAAAATCAAGAAAACATTAGACAAGGAGACTCAGTCTGAAACTTTTGATTTAACATCTAACAGAACCCTTCATTTCGAAGTAATCCCTGAAAATGTTTATGCTTCTTTTTGAAGTTCTTGGGTGATAAAAATTTCTGATTAAAAGAATAAACTAGGTTCTGTTTAAAACATCAAACCAAAAAGTTCTTCATCCTGTTTTCTCAAGGACATCAGAATGTCAGAGAGAAAACTTTCTCCAAGAACAAAAGTACTTTTTAATTAATTTACCTGATCTAAACTCATGAAATCATTCATCTTTCTCAACTGCATCTTTAGAACAAATATCCCATATGTGTAGAAAAAACCTCCACTCTAGTTAACCCATTCTATCATTTCATCAGAACACTGGCAAGTAGGATTTGCTCTCTATAAAAAAACTCATACCAGAGAAGCTGTAGATACAAAAGAAGAGATGAAACAACAACGTTGTGAGAAGCCTTAGAGGGAAAGGCACCTGTAGAAGCGGCAGTAGCCTGGGGTCCAGGGTGTGTATCCCCCCATGCTGGGTGACCTGCAGACAAAACCTCTCTTGGTGCCAGGGAGCAGATGCACACGGGCACAGCAGCAGCGGTGCTGCCTGCCGAGGTACCAGTGGAGACAGCTCTGTCGGGCTGGGGAAGCTGGTGCTCAGCTTTTGGCTTTTGTGGTCTTCAAGAGCTGTGGCACTGCTGTGCAGGTCGCTGGGAGATGGCTGGTTATAAGAAAGAAGTCTATGTTGGCTGTGGGTTTTTATTTTTGTCGTGTTTGACCAGGAAGGTATGGGGCAAGCATCACTTTAGAGGGCTCTGGCTAAGCCAGGCTTTATCCAGTGACGCATGCCAAGAAAAGCTGGTCTCTGGAGCTTAGTGAATGACTTTTGCTGTCTCCTCATCTCCATGTGATGTATGGACCACTCACCCCTGTCCTGAACCCCCCCGGTTCTTCTTAAAGGTAAACAGATGGCAGCATGGCTGCTCCAGCACTAGTTCTGCAAGCCCAAGCAAAACTCTGGGATTCACAGGGACATGCAGGGTCCAGTCTTTCTTCTGGGCTCAGGTGGATCTCTGCAGGCTCAAAACCTGGTGTTTCATGTTACATGTGGGTGCTATTTTCATCCTTCTCAGGAAGCCTTTTTTCTCAGTGTGCTGGTCACAGACTCATTCAAAATAAGGCATGCAAGCTGATCTCTGAGCTCTCTGTGCCGGCAATGCTTAATCACATCCCACTCTAAAAGAAACCATCTGATGTCAAGATTTGGATGATAAGAATATGGGACACATTAGTCATGGAGGAGCTGACATACATAGAGCAACAACAACGAGATTATCTTGATATGGCTGCCCTTCTCAGGATGTGGACATGGAGAAATCTTAATACCTAAAAAACAGAGACTTAAATCCCTTTGTTTCTTCTAATAAATGTCCTGTCCTTAGGTACATGGGAACACTACCCTCTGCAGCAGAGGCATACCATTAAAGCATAAAAAGTATAAGAAAGCTGCTGTAAAACACTGTATAGATCATTGCCTCAAATCACAAGGTCCTGCCTTTCAAACCATTTTGGTTTCATTATTAGAGATAATTGTAGTCTTTGTTGTTTGCAAGCAAATATTGCAAAATCTGTACTCTATGCTCTTGGAATACACATATGAAAAATGTGATCATTTTTAATTAAATCAGTTCTTAGACAAGCAGTAAAAGTCTCAGTCTGGCAAAGTGCTCAACAGCATGCCCAGAGTGAAGTGTGTGGGTAGTTCCAGCAAAATGTGTTGGCAGGATGAACTAGAATCAGGTTAATGAGCCCGGGTCATTAGGAGCTGAGATAGGACCTGGAGCATGAGATGGGACTAAATGATGCAACCAGTTTGAGAAAATCCCCTTAAACTGAAAGAATACCTCTTCTCCCTCCTCCCACTCCACACCAAGAAAAAACCCCAAACAAACCAAAACCCTTATATTAGGCAAGTGGAACATGTACCCTTTTGCCTGCTGTCAAGAGTGCCTTCCAAGTACCAGCATGGCCTGGAAAAAGACAGGATTTCCTGAGAAATCTTAGGGGTATGAGATGATATGCTCCCACTGTGATAATGCTGCTGGGGAGGACAGAGTTTTTTCTCTTTCAAAGAAATTTTGCCAGCTTGGAACAAGCACTTTCATTTTCATTTTTCCTAAGGAATCCAATGCATATTGCCCTTTCTTTTTTCCCGGGTGATGGAAAAGGGAAATTTCCCCAGACCTATGCATCAGTGCTGATAAAACCACTTCGAAATTCACCCATAAGCTATTAGGGCCATAAAATTTGCTCTTCTACATTCTAAGAATATTTTAAGATGCAAGTACTTCAGATAGCTAAAGGTGTCAGGACCCAGAAACCAGCAGGAGTTCTGTAAAATTCAACATGTCCTGCATTTGTAAAAGTTACCTTAAAACCACAAGGGAAACTGATCCCACGAGAGACCTTGATGCAGGTATTCTTTGTACAAGGATCTCAGAGCAAACCGATTATGTCTCACTTGTCAGGTACCTGTACTGCAGACTCTATCATGTGAACAGAACCTTGAATTAAATACTGACATTTAGAGTGCTTTAATTAATTTTCATAGGAACTGATTTTGAAAATCTCATCAATAATAATGTGAGCACTTTTCCCCTTGCCCCCTTTCTACCATGCTCAGTACCCAGCAAAAAATTAACTTAATATTACACAGGGCAATCCTGAATTAGGCATTAGATTCTTGAAGATCTCAGCAGCTTTTAGCTAGCACTGCAATTTTCACTATTTAATGGGTTTTTTGTAAATACCCAGATCCTGAATTTATGTAATTAATTGAGAATATTTATTTCCTCCATCCCTCAAAGTTATCAAAAGCTAGAAACCTTGCAGTTGAAACAGTACAAAAGCAGAAGGCAAAAGCAAACAATATGAAAGTCAGCAATCTTGAAATTTTCGTGAGTTTTTGGTACATTTCCCAATTTCTGAATTCTTGTTTGGGAATGACTTCCCTGGTCCTCAACAGGACTTGCTAGGTCAGGGAAATCCAGCTATACTGTGCTAGCCACTATAAAATTCTTTACTTCCAGAGTATGGATATGTTTTACTTTCATCTCCAGAAGGAAGATGTGTGAAAGCTGGGTTTGCTTGGGGCCTGCAAGGCACAGGGTGATGATGAGTGATGACTGCACATCAGCACTCTGCTCCAGCTCAAAAGCCAGCTGATGCACAAGCTTTTACCTTTCCACATCATTCCTCCTGCAGCTAAACATTTAGAAAGCCTTGAACTGGGGTTTTTTTGTGTTCTGAACTACACAAGAACATCGGGTTATGGACCTATTCTGGTCATGAGTGTGTTTCTTATGTCTTGCTCCACACGCACACAGAACACGGATGCCTTAATAGCCTCATTCATAACAAAGGCATCACATTTCAAAGCAAGTGAAGGCCAGATGATTTTTTTTAATTCAATTCTCCTTTATGCATCTTTCTTGGGTACTTATATGAATTAAGCTCCTAATCTTCTGAGCTTTGCCCACCATATGTTATTAGAGCAATTGGGTTTGCAGTGATATCTTTGATTTCATTACAAAAAACCGTGGTCAGAACTGTTCTTTTAGGACTTTAAGTGACTGTGATGGGCTGTTGCTTCATTGTTACCTCCTTAACACAAGTCCTTCAAAACCTGTGGGTAGGAGAGACAGTCCATTCTCCTGCAAACTCCTTTCTCCAGAGCCGTTTGGCAATTTGTGGAAGAAAAGCAAGTCATTCATGGTATGGAAATGAAATGAAAAGTGAGATGGAGAAGCAGAATAAGATGCTGCTCAGGGACATGCCACACCAGCAGAGCCACTGACCACCCCAGGATCCACCCTCACCATCTCCCATCCCACCCCTCACTCTTGCCTGTGCAGGGCAGTGGCACACCAGGACTGTGGCCAGACCGATGCTGGGAGCAGGCTCCTGCCCTGGGCTGGGGACAGACACCTTCCCTCACAAACAGCTTTGCGTGACCAGAACTAAAAAGGTTTCAGTGAATAAAGTTTTGGAGAAACTGCGATGCTGCGCTTTGTTCCACAAAGTTTATAGTTCCTCACCTCTGGCCCCTTTTAATGCTATAATTGCTCTCTTAAATTTCTCTTTATTTAACGTCACCCAGTCTGTCTTCTTTTGTTACCATTTACTTAACTAAAACAGGCAGAGGCTGATATTGAAGGCAGGAATGGAGCCAGCATGTTAAAACCTGCTTTTAATTTAAGGTTCTGGGGCTAGTTTCCTAGCCATTACCACATTTCAGAGAAAATGAATTTTCTTTCTCTCTGTCAAACGATGGCTGATCTAGATCTAATTAGGGTCAGTTTCACCTAAAGATGAGTCATTTACATTCTGAATATATGGCTTCCAAATTATCGTTTTGGTTTAACATCAGACATGAATAAACGCATGCGTATCTTTTTTAGATGGCACTGAAGATAAAAATCAATGGCTTTTCTTCCACAAATACCTTTCCCAGCAAAAAGATGGCAGCTGGGTGAAGAAAAAAAGATACAGTTCAGGATAAGGACAAATAAGATTAAGGGTAATTGCAGAATATAGTTTCCTGAACTGCAGAAAAAGTGGCCTATTTAAGACTTACTGAAAAAAAAAGCTCTAAATGTTCAAACATTTTTTGTCAAAAAATCCTAGCCATGCAAGGCCATACTACTTTTCTTAAAGCATAATATGGGTTTGTATAAAACAGATTGCAATGGAAGCAACTGGGAAAAAAAACATACAACACTTCAATTCTGTAGCAGCATTGGCAAATACTAAATACAGTATAGAGAAAAACTCATCTTTTTAAACAAGTCAAAATCCCATCTCTTTTTCAGCTGGAAGCCATTTGTGTAATCAGCATGTCTTGCAGCAAAATTAAAAGAACAAAACTCTATAATATGGCATCTTGTATCCTTACTTTGCCAGGAAAACCTTGGAAACATGAATTTCTTTTATCACTCTCACTTAGACTCTGCGCCTCTCTTTCGCATCCATTACCTGCTACTTCCACTATTCTACTTTTTCATTGGATGACCAAGAATCAGCACTGGACACACACGTCTCTGTCCTCTGCTCTGAGACCTGACCCACTACCAGGATAACACCAGGGCATTCAGCAGCAACTAATGGAGATGGCTGGGACATAAGCACTTCAGTGCTGGGAAATAACAAGATCACTGAAATACACCGTGGAAATTAAATCTCACGCTGCTTCCTATAAGGTCCAATAATAAGTAACATAACCTTGTTATTTCGTGTTTTAAATAACTTGGGTCAGCAAAGGAACCATTATTTTGTCAGTGTTTGCTTCCTCAGAGGAGGTGTTATCAGTAAGTTCACAAGTAAATGTTCATCAGAAGTCCAGATGGCACCGACCCTCTGCTGTTCAGTGGGATTAAGCAAAGCAGACTTCTGCTATCAGCAAGGGGAAGCTGAGTTATTTAGGGCAGCCTATAAATCAGTCAAGCACCAGGACTATCTGGCATAATTTGGATCCTGAAGGCTTTGCAGATCCTTTTCCCACTGTGTTCCTGCTGCAGAACAGCAGCACTGGTGTCTTTTCACAGCCTGCCAGGTTAAGAGCATCTTTCATACATGAGCTCTTCGGATTGAGATGGATTTTTCTTTTCACCTTAAGAAAAAGATAAAAAGACTTATAATCTTTGCCACCTGTTTTGGTGGAGATTTAAAGGAACAGAATGAATCACAAAACTCAAAGACATGATGGTATTGTTTGTTGCTTTACGAAGAAATAGGGGTAGTCCGGGGTTGTATTTCTTACACAATTTTGAGTCATTACACTTTCCTTGGGGTCTGAAGCATTTTGTTCATTTAAGAACTCAGCAATATCAGTACTTTTGTATTTGGATTATATCTGTGATTTCATAAAGCCCTGAGTTCTACCACTCACCACACAGTCCCTGCCCAGCAAAGCATCAGCAATACACAGAACTTGTGCTGAAGACACAGCAGTGAAACTGTGGGGTGTGTCTACATGCAGCTCAGGACCAGGGTCCTGCAGGAGGAAACCCAGCAGGCCAGAATCCCTGGCCTTGGTTTATCCCAAGAAGAGAGGTTTCAGCTCCTCTATTTGAACCTTTATGAAACTGTAGTAGCAAACCAAGGGAAACAGCTATGTGGATCAAAATTGAAAATGTTCATCCCCTTATCTGAAAGCTGGGGATGTGTGTTTCCACCGTCTACCGACACATGGCAGTGGGAGGTGAGAGCCCAGTGTCAAGGTGACTCAGAGAGCAGCAGCAGTGAGGTTTCCAGTGCAGAGGAAGGCATGCACAGTAGTCTAATCGAAGCCTTCTGAGAGTGAATGGCTGTGGAAATTCAGTTAGAGTTTTCAGCAGGATGGTTATCTTACTTTAATCAACTGCAAGCAATCGCTGTCTAAACTGGTCTCTGTCAACTTTGCATGCAGTTTCCGTTCACGACAACCAAACTCCTGCTTGGAGCCTCAGCAATTTGAGTCAACCATACTTCAGTAACAATAATTTCAACATTATGCCACAACTTACCCAAGAACAAAAAATTCATCCCATGCCAAACTCGTCCTTGGTTCACCACTAAACTCCATGAAGTTATTCTGGCCATGGTCTTGACATAGAAGTGGTTTAAGTTTCCAGGCTGGTTGAATTTACTGCTATGTCTGATATTCTGTTTCACGTATATTGAGTACTTTTGCCTTTGATCTTGTGAGCTGTTTATTTTATATCTGGCTTGTTATTGTGGTTCTTATTTACAAGCTGCAGCCTGGCATTGCATGCACACACGCCCAGGCATACACAGATGCACAGACCAGATCATTGCTGGACTTGATCAGCTTTTACTTCTAAGAACTTTTCCATCTTCTTTCACAAGTGTTGTCTACTTCAAACAAGTACCACAGTTTACAGAAGCACATTTAAGAAACAAAAGTTTAGGCTCAAATACTGCATTTTCAGCTAAGGCGTGCCTGGAAATACAGCTTTCAGGCAGCATTTTCAGTGTGAGTGTGCAAATATCTTGTCTACACCACCTACATGGCATGTTGAGAAACATCGTGAAACAGAAAAGGCAAAAATCTCTTTTAGAGAAAAGAACCAGAAGAAAATAAAAGAAAAAAACCCCAGAAGCCTGAGAATAAAACATTAGCAAGATGTAAGAACTCAAACCATTAAAAAAATCTTATAAACACATAAAACCCAAAATTTCTAGGGGCAACAGCCCTTTAACTGGTGGCTTCATAATAAGAGACAATGACAAAAGTTTGTAATTAGATGGTGCCTTTCATCTGAGAGATTCACCAGCTCTTAGCCATTACTGACTATTAATTTGACACCACTTCTTGTCACAAGTGCACAGCTGCTGTGTTTGAAGGAGAGGAGATAGGGAAGTGTTCGCCTAGAAGCAGCACATGTCTGAACTGCAGTTGTTCAGACTTTTAAGGAAAGCTTACCTAAGTGTCTGCCCCTAAGCTGAACTAAAACATCTGCAATCCAAAACCGTTCCTGCTTACTCATTCACGTTGTTAAAAATGCCCATACTTTCAGGCACCTTCTAACTCCCACTCACTTGCCTCAAACCAGAGTGATAACACAGGTGTGGAAAGGGCTGTGAGTTTAATTGTAATTCAAATATACCTGAATATCAGAACAGCTTTTGATCTAGAGGTAAATACAAGCAAATTGCTTTACCTGACTTAAGTGCATTTCAGACACGTAGCTGCAGAAATGGATAGGAAGACGCCTTCTCTTGAAAAGGTATTAGTGGCTAATGTGCATGACAAGATCCCAGCAAACTTCACGTGCACGGAGGTACGGCCAGTTAAGCCATCGCTCAGGTATTTCCTGCACGCCCCATCTTTACAAGACTCTTCAAAGATTCCTCCCAGGCATCTCTCTCACACTCACTCAGGGCTTTTGGTAATGCTCTCTGGGCTTTACCAAAAGCTTTTGGTAATGCTCTCCGGGCACGGAAGCCATTAGCATGAGAGGCAGTGAAGTCTTGTGAATCATTTTAGGGAGCCAGAGCCTCTCAGCGCACATCCTTGGGCTGCCACTGATTCACCCGATGTTAAGCAAATACCTTTGCCTCCCCACTTGGGATAATGAATACCTTTGTCAGACAGCTGTCAGCCAAGTTAACTCAGGGCTTTAAAGACAAATCATGATAAATAGGCATGGATTTATAGACAACTCCCCATCAGCTGGGGAAATATAGGGCTGGGATTCCCAGTACTGTAAAACTCCTGAAGCATGATGCACAGATACCTGAGCAACTTGACAAAGACTCAGCTTTGGCCCAGGCTGGCTCCTGCAGAAACCCTTCACTCCTGTGCACCTGGTTGTTGCAGGGTAGATTCACTGGGAGCCAAGCCCAGGCTGCCTCCATGGCCAGGCGCTGTTCCAGGCCAGAGCAGTGGGATTTCTGGCACCCCAGAGTGTGAAACATGCAGCATGATGGTTCCAGGTTCTGCCTCCACCTCTCTCCCACCTCCCAGGCCTGATGCTAGCAGCTCTGGCTTGATTGACTTGAGTTGATTTTGCATTCAGGTATCTTTGCATCATCATCTCCAGAACCTGCAAAATGCCAGCAGTGATACCAAACTGGTCAGGCAGGTAACCATCTCCCATCCACCATCTTTACTAGACCTGCTCCAGGCCACATTGAAATGATGCAGCTTCCAGACTGTAAGTGTGGGGTGTGAGACGTGCTTGCTTTTCTTCTGTTTTAAACTTTATCTATTGGGCTGGACTGTGAATGAGAAACAGTGCTGTGTACGGAGCATTAAGATGGAGAGTCAAGGGAAGAACAGAGGGGCAAACTAAACACACGCTGCCTATCTCTTCTTGCGACATATATCAAATGCAGGGACACAGGAAGGGACAAAGAAGCTTGTCAGAATTTGTGTGGCGGCTCTAACAGTGTCCAGACCAAGCAAACATGCCTTGCTGAGGTGCTGAATGAGGTAATGAGGGTTATACATACGCCTCACTTCACAGTACCAAGGAGATGAGTGCATGCCTGTAGCCTGTGGCTGCCTTCAAACCTTTCCTTTTGCTGCTGTATGTCTGTCCACCCTCAAATAACCACTCAAAAGTGTCTTGTGCTTGAGGAGCTGTGGGGCAGTTTGCTAATGTATGACATAATACACAGAATTGCCTTGCTGCTCACTTAGATCTGAGACAAGAACTATTCTTTTCCAAGCTGATTCTTAGGCTGACCTATTTAAGCAAAGGTGTTTCCACAGCTTATTTGCATGTCAGAAACATGGATTAGTCTTATAAAGTTAAAGTGTTTACTCAACTTCACGGGCCAGACTTGACCCTCAACGGACGGCCTTCACTGGTCTGTTGAGGAGCTGTGGGGAAGGAGTCACACATATTGTTAAACCCAGGGTCTTAAAGCCCCAAGCTTGACAGGCTGTGTATGTGTGTGCACGTCTGACTTCGTACAGGCTCTGTGCTGAAAGAACTGAGAAGCCTCAATTTACTGTTACAGCCATCAGAAGCTATGATGACCTAACACATTGCGTGCTTTGCAGCCCTGTGTGCCCCTAATTTAGAACTTGTGTTATCTAAAAAAAAAAGCCTAATCTCAGTTCAGGGAAACAGAGACAGGCACTGTTGGCAAAGGCTGCCAAAAATAGAGAGGAGTCCACTGATGCGATGTGATGGTAGATGTCTGCAAACTCACCATATACCATTGTGGATCTGTGCCCAGTAGAGTCCAAAGCAAGATCCTAAACAATAATTCCCAGCCTATAGGAAAAACTTGGTGCCTTTTCAGATTAATAAAAAAAAATCACTAGGAAGCTTGATAAATCATAAAAATGCTGAACAAATGGACACAATAAATTCTGCATTTCTCTGTAGGAACTGAGTGCTTGTCTCAGGGCGGCATTGGAAGAACCACTACCCACTACAGTTGGTGTAGTAAGGCCCCTCACATGCTGTAGTGAAAGGAATTCTCATCTCTCCCAAGAAAATCCTGGTAATCATGCTCCAGAGCAACTTGTTGTAGGGCTTTTCCATCCTACTCCTGAAGGTGGGCACAACACAGCCAAGGACACAGGAGTCAGTGGACAAAAGAAGACAAGCAAGAGGCCTGGTTCTGTCAGAGCATTGAGATACCTGGGCTCTTGCTTCCCTCGTTCTGATGCTGTTTGTGTGATGAGAGGAAAAGCCAAGAGACCTGGAGATAAAGTTCAGCAGTCCAGTGAGTTCAACCACCTGATCTGCTTGCTTCTTGCTTCAGGCACCTCAACACCATCGCTGAGGATCTCTCGTTGCATTCCTTGCCAGCTGTGGCTTCTTACTGAATTTCCATTACATCAGTTCAGTGTGTTTTCATACACTTCTGTCCCAAGATGACAGCGATCTTGCCCATGCATTTACCCATCTCAGGGTCTGAGAAGAAGTAGTAAAATTACTCAAGTCAGTTTAGGACTGTGGGATCTTGACTTCCCAAGGAGTTTGCCTGCTGCTAGCTGAGCCCCCAACTTCATTAGTAAGGTATGATGATGATTCAGGTAAACCCAAGTGTTCTGCTGACTTGTTATACCAGCTCATGTTTCTATGCTGTGCCTTTCCAAGTTGCCTGACTGGACAGGTACCAGTTCACACCAGCTTCCTTTGAAGCTTTAATTTGCAGCCTGGATGCACAACTACACCCAGGACCACAACTGTATTTACAAGGCCTGGGAAAAGGCTGTAGAAATGGATGTACTTTTCTCTCCTCCCACACTACCCTGCAGAGCTCAGGGCTACGGTTTAGCACTGGCAAGTGTGAATGTGGTCCATCTGAACAGCCTGAGTGATGAAAGCTCTGGGTGGGAATCTGCATGTCCGGTTGGGTTGGAGTGTGCTAAGAACAAGAACAGGGATCTTAAATGCTGACTTTATCAAGAGGCATATACATTCAGATCTCTAATCCTTTTTTCCCAGCCTCTCCTGCCAAACATAGGAAACTTTTACCTTGGACCCCCTGGCTTGCCATCCCTCCACAGGTTGTATTCACCAATAGGAGGTAAGAAGAAACATGAAACAAAATCTGCATATTTTTATGGCCAGCTGCAGCCAGAACAAGATGTCTTCATTCTGACATCTCTGCTGCTCAGATGTGCTGCTGGATGTCTTTGGTACATGACTGGCAAACAGACACTTTTCCCATGACAAGCTGTGCTTTCCTGTAATATGGCCACATCTCTGCTGTACAAATCTGCTTAGGATTTTACAGACTTTTTTACAGGCTGATCAGTCTCATGTGACCTGAAGATGGGCATGGGTCAATCCTTTAATGTTTTTTCACTAAGTTTTTATTGAAAAAATCCACTATCATTTCAATGAATCTAATGCAACATTCAGGACATTTTGAGTCTATCTCTTACATCTTCAGCATTTTTGCTGTTAATATCTGTGGTGATGTTTTCCAGTGATGCCATAATGAGGAGGCAAACTGCAATTCTTATAAACCCCACTGATGCATCTTTCTTCTTCTTTAGTGTGGAGTAACATTATTGAAACTCACCTAAATTGTTACATACAGCTCATGCTCCCATAAAGAAACGTACTAAACTAAAGTCAAGGGTATATGGAGGACAATCTTGCACTCCTTGTCAGAAGCTGGTTTGGATGAAATGTTGAAAGCCAATATCTAGAAACCCATAAAATCAGCTCCAAAATCCCACTGGCTCAAATAAATGAATTTGTGATCAAATACCTGTTTGAGTAATCTGACAGCAATGCTTCCATTGACTCCAGTAACGTTTGCATCAGACCCCTTTCTTACCTGTTTTTGTGTCTCAACATGCAACATGTGAAGGCCTCCAGAATCTGAATGTGGTCTTGTATCTGGATGCAATAAAATCTGCAATAAGAGCCTTGTGGTGTCTCTTGTGTAACGCTCAGCTTTAAACAATACATTGGGGGAAGACTTTTTATCTCCATTCTGTAGGAAGCAGGGATTAAAGTGGGTTGCAAGACTTCTCTTAAACAAAGAGCTTGAGGGGGTGGGACTAATAAAGCTGAGCATGATAAGTGTGGATCCATGACTAAAGAGGAATCTACATTTCAGGTATAGTATGCAGATAAGGCTCCTTGGCAGGGCTGCAAGATAGTGCTTTCCTTCTTCTGGAAATTAAATGTATCATTAACAACAGTTCTAAAAGAGGAGGAGGAGGAGAAGGAGGAGAAGGTGGAGGAGGAGAGAAGAACCACCAAAAAGCAACAGTTTTTAGCCAGATGATGCATTTCCCATGTAGTACTGGAGCTGTTTTATTCTGGCACCCTCTCCCAGTATTGGCCAGAACTGCTTTGGTAAAGCTGGGAAGGCAGATTTCCACATCTCATTTCAAGAGACATGAAACAACCCCCCAGGCAGATTTCCACTGGCAAACAAGCAGGATGCAGCATAGAAATAAATAAATAAATCACTATTAAATCATGCTGGAAAGAATATCATGACTTGGCATGCAGACATCTCTATCTGGAGCAGCCAATGCTTGTCAAGTGAAAACACAAGAAATTCCCTACCTAACCTGCTTTCAGGGGCTAGTTATTACAGTGGCAAAGTCTAACAAGGATGAAACAAACTAAGTAACATTTCTAAAAGCTTGAACAAACCATCTCACCCCATTGAAGAGCATTGCACCTGGGCCCCAGTTCCAGAAAAGCTTTCAGTGTTTTGGATCTGTCAACAGCAGACTTCAGGAGCCCAAGATCCAGGCTTGAAATCTCTTCCTCTAAGATGGGAATACTTTGATCCAGTTTCTGGGGCTGGCTGTCTTTACCTAAAACAGAGGAACACCTACTGTATGCTGAGATGTGCACCCTGCTGTGATCTCAGCCTCATGCTTAGGCACATAATATGGAAATGCTTCTTCCAGTGGGATAATCTTTAAGTATCACTGGGCCTACTTGTAAAGGATGATAGAGCTGGGAACACTCCATGGTGCTAATCCTGCAAAATCCTTTCTAAAAGCCAATTTTTGTGTTCATAAACAATTTAATGAATTTCACTTTTCAGAGCCATTGTGTTTCCTTAGCAGACTCCTTTCTGGGCTTGTTAAATTTTGGTGCTGTTTCATAAGAAAGAAAGAAAGAAAAAAATATCAAAGAGGTGGCAGCAAAGTCTTGGGGAGATTTTAGTCATGTGTGTAAATACTTGATTGGGTTAGTAAAGAAGTTTGAGACAGCCTTTTCTCAGCAGTGCCCAGTGACAGGACAAAGGGCTATGGGCACAAATTAAAATACAAGTAATTCCACTTAAGCATAAGAGAAAACTTTTTTTTTTGCTCTGGAAGGGGTCAAACACTGGAGCAGGTTGTCCAGGGAAGTTGCAGAGTCTCCATCCATGGAGGTGTGCAAACCCCAACTGGACGCAGTCTCAGACAACATGCTCTAGCTGACCATGATGGAAGCAGGTGGTTGGACTGGATGATCTCCAGAGTGCCTTCCAACCCCGGCTGTTCTGCAATTCCAGGGTTTTCTGATGTGTGAGATGCTGACCTCTCCAGACCCTCTGGGATGCTGGATTTACTGTGCAGCCCAACCAGCAGCCCACAGGTTTGCCTTCTCATGTAAAGTGTGTCCGACCCAGTGAGGCTCTTGGGAGAAATCGGGAATGGCTTCCAAAGAGGCCCAGCCCTGGGTCTTTTTCCTTGGCAGGGGAGCACGAGCCCCCGGAAAACTGGCCCGCTGTGTCAGGTGCTGGCAGTGATCCCGAGCCTTGTGCCAGAGGCAGTTTGAGCACAGTTTTTAAGATGAAAGGGGCAGGGCAGAGCTCACCTCGCCTGCCCAGGCACAGCCGTGCCTTGCCCCGCAGCCCTCTCCCCAGCAGGGCAGCTGGGATGGGGCAGCTGAGGCAGCTGGAGGCAGATGCAGCCTGTGATCCATGCAGTAGAAACACCATCCAGGAGTGCCATCTGCTGGGTCCTGGGTACGTGGCCATGGGAGCTCCTGGAGTTGCCCTCGCACAGGTATTGGGAGGCAATGGAGAGCTTCAGCTCCCAGAGCTTCTCCTCTCTTCCCAGGCTGGCTGGGCATGCCTCTGCCGAGGGTCATGAGGGAGCCTGTGCCAAAGAAGAGCTGGCTGGTTTTACACAAGCTGATAGTCACTGAAATGAGAAATAACAAGAGAGTTACTCCAGGGAAAGCATGCTTTTTAAATCATTACTCCGTCATGCTGCTCCATGGGACTCAGAAAATCACACCAGGGGCTTTCAGCTCCTCCCAGCTGAGTGGTTAGGATAATAGAGTGGGAGCACTCTGCAGTGTTAATCCTGTGAAATACAGTTTTTAGGTTTATAAACAATTTAAAAACCTGTAGCATTTTCAGAACCATTGTATTTCTACAGCAGGATCCATACCAGGCCCAGTAATAGGGTCCCTTCTGATGTGACACCCTAGGGAGTATCAGATTCCCCATCTCTCCTCCTAATCACTGCACTCCAGGCCAGGCACTGTCAGTGGTGGATCTTGGTGAGGGAAGAGTGGATCATGAGTGCCACAGCATGGGGAAGAAAGCCTGCATGGTTGCTGCCCAGAGGCAGGGAAAGCTCGGAAGTGAAATCTCTGGCATTTATCAGTGATCTGCATTTTTTACCAACTTGTGCACCATCTAGACTGGTGATTCATCCCCTTCTGGTTTTAAAATCACAATATTTAAGCAGCAAGTTGGAATCCAGGGATGGTATTCAGGACAAGTCTCTGATCTGCAGTACTTGGTTTGTCAGCACTACCTTGGCCATGTGGTTGAACAGCTAAGAGGTCTTTTACTGAGAAACATGGCCATGTTGGTCCGTTTGGTCCCAAATTCTGTGGCTCGCTCCACAGACAGGCTGTGACTTTATTGCCTGCAGTTCTTTGACAGAAGGTCCAGGTCTCAGACTGCCATCTTGGAGGTGGATTTTCATGGGGAAAAAAAGAAGAAACAAAAAAAGCATTTCTGCTGAAAAAGAGGGAATAGTCACAGGAAGAGCTATCATAGAATCATAGAACGGTTTGTGTTAGAAGGGACCTTCAAAGGTCATCTAGTCCAACATCCAAATAAATTACTGCCAGAGGCATGGCGTGCATCTTCCCACTGGTGAGCCTCCAGCCAGCTGTGGGTAGCCAGGCATAGAGACTTGACCGAAGCTCTGCAGCCTGCTGCCAGCCCTTTGCCACCACCACTGCCACATCCCCAGCAAATGGGATGAGGAACCCCTTTTTTCCCAGCTCAGCCTCGTGGGGAGCTACTCTCAGCCTGTCCCAAGAGGTTGGGACAATATGAGCAGTGGAAAGGAACTGCTAAATCTTTCTGAGGGCAAGAAACAATATTTTTTTGTGGTCTTCCAGAAAAGGAGTACAGAAGATATACTGTGCCGGTCTACATATGATTGCCCCCATCCCTGAGAGAGTGGTGCTCACACAGAAAAAACCCTGACTGTGTGTAGAGAAGAATATTTCCAAAACAATGAATAATAGACCCGATTTGGAAATTATATTTAATTAAAATATTTCAACAAGGCGTTAAAGCAATGTGGCTTTGGGCAAATGTGCATCAGCAGCAGATAAGAGCTATCTGGATTAATGGCAAAAGTACAATATTCTTCCATACAACACTGAAATATGTCTATTTCGTGAATGTTTCAAGTACTAAACTACTGTGCACACTTTCTTATCACTTGTGCCACCAAGATTTTTATTCTATTGATACATCTCATTTTAAACAAAAAAAGTCCATTCTTGATTCACTGCTTTTATTATTTTACAGGAATTAGAGCTGGGAAATTGCAGTTTCAGTTTTTAATGAAATTAAATATTCTGTTCTCAAATGAATAGTTTGAACTGGTTTATGCTGATGCAATCTAGACTAAATCCTGTGTTTATAGAAGCTCAGTGACATGTAGGCTTGTATCAGACATTGAAATAGGATCTTTCTCCAGTTCTTGGTTTCGGTATCCTGCCTTCAAGACAGTTAGTGGTGGGTGGGCACTGGACTGAAATACACACCAAAAAGACCCCAATATAGCAAAGTTTTAGGGTCTAGTTAAGCTTATGCCTGCTTTTCTGAGTGCAGAAAATGTTTAGCAAGGTGTTTCACCAAACTGGACCCCAAATAAACTTTTCAAGCAATGAGGTAAAGCACAGACAAATGAGGGTGGGTGACAGGGAATTCTACCCTTCTTTTCTGCAGGGTTTATGGGGGCACAGATTACATATGATCCAAAAGTTCCCCAGGTGGGGGGAAGGTGATCAGAGCTGTCACAAAGGGCTGGTGTCACCAGCCCTGAGCTGAGCTGCAGGAGGACAAAGCTTGGCTCTCACTCACTGTTGGAGCCCGGGCTCTGTACAAACTGGGGTGCAGGGCAGTGAAAACAAGGGGGTAACGCAAGGTAGTGCTAAACACACTTAAACATTTTCACTCCTCCTATGTCCTCATTTGAAAGTGTGGTTTTTACAAGGGTCATTTTCCCTTCCCAGCAAGTACCCTGATTGCAGGGACTCCCCTCCCCAGTGAAAAACCCAGAATGACCCATAGAATAAAACTCATGACCTTGAATGGACATGTTCTTTGCTGAAGAGTGTT
Source organism: Gymnorhina tibicen (assembly GCA_013399875.1). Taxonomy (NCBI): domain Eukaryota; kingdom Metazoa; phylum Chordata; class Aves; order Passeriformes; family Artamidae; genus Gymnorhina; species Gymnorhina tibicen. Next base: position 685,604 of record VXAZ01004440.1, on the reverse strand, counting down.
GATGAATTTTGGTTTCCATTTTCCATCCTGCTCTGAATAATGCCCATGTTTCTGGCATTGCCAGAGATTTTTCCCACCTGCCCTCTTTGAGGGCACAAAGAGACTTGAGGGCAGGAAATCTCTGGAGCCAGAGTTTTGAGGGGAGCACAAATATTATGGGAAGACACAGCAGGCTTGTATAAAAGTGCTTCAGCTTAACACCCCTGCACTTTTCCACTGTATCACAGAACACCAGCTATTAGCAGAGCTTCCACATGATACAGAAATAACTTCTGAACTCCTGGTCCTGGCACCCATTTCTGGCCATGCTACAGTGGGAAAAATGTTAATGACAAAATGGGAACGTTTAAGCGTGAAAATATTACAGCCACTTTCTACAAGGTGTCCTAAAGAAATACTCCTTCCTTAAAAATGTTTTTAAAAGGTAAAAATTGGTTTGAAGCTGAGTTGACATCCCCAACAGAATAGCAAAATGTGCTGTCAGAATTACAAATAAAAAGTGTTACTTTGTAGAGTAGTGGATTTATTTGCTGGCTTTGTGTACTCTGCTTAACACAGTCCCTTTAGAGAGTGTTTCCTGATAGTCATGCAACTTCCTGGCGACATTTTTTGTTGTTGTTTTTCTTCTTTTAAATAAATCAACAGTCAGGCTACTGTCCCCGTCCTGTGGAACAAAGCTGAATGCTCTGAGTTTGTCTCTGGGCTGTTTACACGAATGACTTCAGAGGAAATGTTCTCACATTGGCATTGATGGAACCACAAAGGTTCATTGAAATCAGACTGAAAAGTGGACACTGTGAAGCCTCCTCCAGCTGTCCGCCTGGCACCATTAGGAAGAGTACTTCCGAATTGCTGGTGAAGTTCTAGGAGGTAGATTCAAAGGAAGGCTGGATTTACCTAATCTGACTCCATGTGCTTTAATACAGTTCCTTAAAAGTCCCCCTGAGAAGGTCCAGGAACTGAAATCTCTACACCAGGCTGCCCACAGCAGATGATATGTGTGCACTTTGGCTGCATGAGGCCTGCCACCCAGTGAAGGTGGCTGGGAAGGAGTGGGTGGAACAGGCTGAAGCACAGACTGCGCACAGACTTCAAACACAAAGCTAAGCAAGGCAAGCATTGGGCTCAGCACAAAGGGTTTCCAAGTTGCTCTGAATTTACCTTGTACGTAATGAAGCTCTTGTTGCTACACATATCCAGATGTTCAACTTTATTCCGCAGGTTGCCTCTTTGGAAAAGCTAATCCCTGTTGAGTTATATGCAGTGTGCAATGTGCAGAGTTGCAAAAGGTATAAATCAGGGATGAATTCACCCCTTTTTTCCCTTTCCTTATGAAAATACTGAGTCTAGCCCTCTTTCCCCCACTCAGACTCTATTCAAATGAAAACCAACCATGACTGGAAATGAGAGTGCTGTAGGTAATAACAATACCTGAGCTACCCCAGCATTGCATTTGAGGAAGCAGCAGCACTTACTTTGTGGCTCTGAGGGTGGCCAGGGCCCTGCTGTTCCCACACCATCACAACTTTGCACCTCCTGAATCATCTCTTGTGTCCAGCTACTTCTCCTGAGGCCATGGAGATACCCTCACTTTCTTTGAAAGTTATTTATGTCTTCTGTGCAGCAGTGAACTGATTAATACAAGAAGGTTGTGTGCACCTAATGGAAGCATTTTGCAGCCAACTCAGCTGACGTGGGCACGGGGACTGAGGTGACTTGTATCCTTTCTGCCTTTCTGTTTGATGTTTTTGTCACAGTGCTCTTCTGGTTCTCCAAGTGCTTGGAGTGTTTAACACAGCCCCAGGAGAGAGAAATGAGGTCTCTGGGAGCAGATTCTGCAAAAACTGTGTGTATGCAGGGCAACCAGAAAGCCAGTGCCACCAAGACCCTTGGAACATTCCCTGCAGAGAAGGATCAGCTGCAGGTGTGTGGCTATGGCAAAAGAAAAAGCCTTGCCCCTGAGCCCAGAGGTCCCTAATCCTCGGGTACTGCTGTGTCTCAATGTATCTAGAATTACTATTGATGCTATTTTAACCTTGCAAAGCCCATCACAGTGCCAGAACCTGGAAGGAGGTTAACATCATGTCCCTCACTTGCCTCTGGGATCCGTGAGGAACCCCCAGAAACTGGCCCAATGAGTGTGTTTTGAGAGTGTACAGACTTGAGGTTCAAAGGTTTCCTTTGAACTGACAGCCATTACATTAAAGGACGACAGGATAAAACAAGCACACAGCCAGAGACTGGGATTTTCATTCAGCCTCAGATACTGTGGCACAGCACACCAAGGTGAGCTCATCAGACATACCCATCTTGGCAAAATACAGTTTCCTAGTAATGCAGATATTTTTCTTAAAGTACATGACCTACTCAGATTTTCCTTTGAAGAAGGAAATTTGGGAACTAGGAGTCAGGCTGGCCCAGTGCCTGCACAAATGGCAGGGCTCCTGCCATACTCTGCAGGTGGCTCTGGGCTAACAGAGGTTTCGCAAAGCCAAGACTCTCCTCAGCTTACATTAAGCCTCCCACGGTATCTCCCTATACTGCAGTTGAAAATCCTACTTTTGAGAAGAACTTATTGATTTGGCAGAGGATTAGAAGATGAGGCAGCATACCTATGTCATGACTCACCCACATGGCAGAAATCTTGCATTTCCTGTGAGACTTGCTATCACAGTCAATGCAGCTGACATTTTAGCTGATGACTCCTCGAGAGCTTTCAATGTCTTTTTGACACTCTGATGTAATACTGCCCTTCAAACAAGCACAATTTGCAGCATCTACAGCTCATAAATCACTGGTGTGAGAATTATTAGTTAGGAGACCTTCTAGAGAACCAAATGTCCAGGAAGATGCCTGCTGTATTTTTATTTGCATGCAACCATGAACTTATCTTCTACATAACTGAAATACCCCAAATGTTTTGCTTTGGCAGCAGGGCACATATGGCAGAGTCATTTAATGTCAGTACAGATTTAATGCTATGTTCAGATTTCAGATTTGCTTCTGCTGCCTTACATTTCAGTGATACTTCCTCTCAGGCAAACTAGAGGCCATGTCTACCATCTGGAAAACCCTAATTGTCTGCCAAGTGTAACATGGATGAGAAAATAATTGGTTGCCAAGAGAAATTGGGAAGTAACATCAGCAAATCCAGGAAGTTTCTTGAGAGACTTGTTCCCTCACTGACACACTGTGTAGCACACTGAACAGTGGCTGGAGTGGAAATGTGGAAGCTCCAGCACCTATATTGGTGTACTTGGAGAGGGACAGTGTGGGTTGCAGCCACAGGCTGATCATCTTGGCTAGTGACGTTCAGCCTTTTATTTTGATTTTCTTGTACCAGCTAAGCAAAGAGAAAGCAAATAAGCTGGCAGACATCTCATATAAAGACAGATATTATGGGGTCTCCAGGCATGAGAACAGAGATCTCTGCTGTATTTTCTTGCAAGATTGTTTTTTTTCCAGAGGAACTTGTGCATGAGACTTTCAATGTCAAAGCGCTTGTGAAACAAGTTTGTGTTTTGTGTTTCATTTCATAAAAGTTACTAAGGAGAAGGGTTGTGTTAGTCCTTCCTCTCTCTCTACCTCAGAAAGAAATTCCAGGGTTGGTTGTTGCATTACCTGGGGAGAGGACTGTTGCAGGGGAGAGATCAGTGAAAATCGCAGCAATCTTGGAAAAAGTCTTTTTGTGTATCTGGTGTCTGTACATGGAGCGAACCAGACTTTCCCAATTAGGACCGTGACATGGGTGAAATAAGCAATTCTTCTTTCTCACAGATAGCTGCAGCCCCAGTTCATTAATCAGCCATCACTCAGACAGGCTCCAGCAAGGAATGCTGATAGCATCGCGGCCGGAGCGAGCAGGCTGCGGCAGGGAGCGCGACGCTGACAGCACCCTGTGCCGCAGCTCCCACCGCAGGGGCTACCGGCATCAAACCCTGCCACGTCTCAGCACTTTTCCATATCCTAAAGGTGAACTACAGGCGATCTCAGATCTGGCTCTGAACTTTTAAACAAAGGGACCTTTAATGTCTGAACAGGACAGAGCCAGGAGCCCCTCCAACCTATATGAAAGGCTGTCATAATTAAAACCAAACAGAAACCGTCTGAATTCCTTATTAAGGACACTTACTAGAACAATTTTAACCCCTGAGTAGCCTAGAAAGCTTTTAATGTTTACAGATGTTGATAGGAGGGTATACACAAAAGCTTTCCTGTTAGTGCCACGGGGCCAAATTCAGAGCTGGTGTAAACCGAAGGATGGGTTGCTGTGGCTGTGGCTGACCCAAAAATGTGGCTTGTTGTAATGCTTTTCTTGGATCATCTTTCCCAGTGCCATTCTTTGTCACCAAAGGAGAGGGGAAAAAGAAAATGGAAAAAAACCCCCAAACAAACAACAAATTGCAAACATGTTTCCTTATTTGCAAATTAGCTTTCTGGGGTTTTTTCACTCATCAGAATTGGACAAACTCCCAAAATATGTATCTTCATTCTCTGTTAGGGGAAAAAAATTGTAGGAGGACATCCTGCCACTTCTCATGTGGTATTAGCAGACTTAATACAGTTAATTCATGTGGTATTCATGGATAAACACAGATAAACATTCAGTCTCCAGAATTACTAAATTCACTTATAAATAGGAACAAATTTATACCAAACATTATTTTCTCTGTTGCCAATCCACAAATAAATTCAAATACCCTTCTACGTTAATAGCATTTCCAGTATTCTCTTGCATGTGAAATTTAGGTGTCAGGAACAGTCACAGTAAAACCCATTCAGTAATTTTCTTAGACAGGCACGAAGGCAGTTAAAGAAACTACAAACTTTATTCAAGAAAAACTTGATCCATTAATCAATTGTGAATGCAAGGGTGTCATTAATTCAAGAGAATTCATATTATAACTGATTTTTTCTCTGCATTTTCAGTATTAGGAAACAGTTTGAATTGAAAGTAAAGAAAGACTCTGTGTGTGTATGTGTATACATATGCCTGCATATGTCTGTGTGCATATACAAATATTCCTACCTTCTTATATTAAGATTTTTAGTTGCATAACTTCAATTGAAGAAAGTTATAAAACTATAGTAATTGAAAAAATATAAAATTAATAATAATAATAATAACGAAGAAGAAAAATAAGAAAAAAGAATAAGAAAAAGAATAACAATAAAATAATATCAGTTTGTCAGGTAAAACCATGTATGAACTTCCTTTCAGAAGTTATATCTGAAAATCCCCTTCAAATATAAACCAAAGTGCTGCTTTTAACCTCTACATGAAAATTCTTGAGTTCAGACAAGCCCCAACAATCTTTCCACAATAAAGCTCTGTTCTTAAGAGATAAGGCCATGGATGAAACAGACCATTGCAACTAGAAAAAATCCTGACACTGCAAAAGAAATGCCAAGGTATTCGCAGAAAATAAAATTCAAGGTAAAGCCAAAGTATGGTTGTCAACATAGATCATTTCCCAGTAACAAGGTTCAGTGCCATTGCCATTATATGCCACTGAAGCCAATGTCATCCCCCAAATATTTATAGTGCGTGAAGGAGAGCTGTTGTAGGCCAGAAAAAAATCCACTTTTAAGCAAGAGGTGCAATTATGCCTTTTGCAAGCCTTTTGCACTGCCTGTGCTGGTGCCTTGCAAATGTATCAAGGGTTTGGTGCTGGCCCAGTGCAGAGTGGTGCCAAGCAGGAGTCTCTGGTCTAAATAAAAGGGTGCAGCAGCTGATGCCAGCCCCTGGTCCCCGTGTTCTGCTCCAGGCGGCATGGAAAGGCACTTCCAAAAACCCCAACTCATCATTGCCTGGTGGCACATGCCCACCTGACAGAGCTCTACATATCCCCTGGGAAAGAACAAATGGCATCTGCATCTTGGCACAGGCTGCACAGGACCATCCATGCTCCCGTGGGGATGCAAACCCCCAGCCCAGACTGTGCTGCTCTCCTGCAAGCACAGGACCCACCAGCCCCCCCCGTGCCTTTGGCTCAGTAAGCACTTTCTTCAAACCCTGAGCTGATGCTTCAGGAGGTCTCATCAGATGCAGGCATTAGTCTGGCGGACTGCAAAGACCTCTGGAAATGTCATGACACAATAAGTATTTTTAGGCTGCCATCAGGTATGCTGTGATGCCACCCAGCCAGCTTCAATGCAAGCAAAACATGCTACTGTCTGGTTCCAGGCAGGATGACATGTTTAAAGATGCTGATGCTATGAGATTGAAATGATGGAAAAGAGAGAGAAAAGCAAGCTTATCTGAAGGAAGATACACATGGAAATAAGCTTTCTCTTCCCAGAAGTGGCAGATGGCTTATTACCCTTGAGGTTTTCCTCAGAGAACCTCACCAGTGTCCTCAGGACCAATTCAGCTGACTCATCCCTCAGCTGAAAACAGGGTGGTGGTGAGGTACACTGAAATCTGAGTCATCAGAAAAGTTGCATAGCTGAGATGTTTTCACCAAGCTGAGGTTTCACCAAGCATTCCCTAGAAGCAATGGACAGCCTATACTTGCCCCTTCTATCCAACTGGCCATGTCCAATGAGAGATCTTTGTGCCTTATTTTAGTACTAGTCCTTGTCAAAGGGACACACCTATTCCTTGGTTAGACAGACACAAAGGCTCCCATTGGTACCCCAAGGACAAGCTCTGCTCCACAGTGTCTGCACGCCACCATTGCTGGGCACAGTGGGAAAAATATTCCCATAGCGTGTGGAAGACTGCTTAAAGTGGCCACAGTGATACACTTCACTGTAAAACAGAAATTAAAGGAAGAGCTTAGAGTTCATAAATAGTCTAATTAACCTAAATCCTTTATTTTGCCTCAGTTGTAAGAAGCTCTGGATTCTCAGCTACTTTTTCTTGCCAAGTGAAATCTTTCTTGCTGCTTCATTACTGACCCAGCAAAGTTAAGTGGTGTCATTTTTATTGAAAAAACATGGTCAAGTGTGTTACAAACTGAGAAGCAGTAATGTAATTTGCTACCGCTCTGCTTCAAGCCCTAAGAGAGAACACAAACAAGTTTAGCTGAAAAATGAAGACTGCCAAAAGCTATGTTTCTGTTCTGTATTGACTGGGTTTTGGAGATGAAAGAGAGAGAACACTGTATTTTGAAACCAAAAGGGCTTATAAATACAAATCAAAATCTGCCTACTGTGAAGCATTTAGTTAGTACTTTCCTGAATCTGTTGTTGTGCTGGCTCTGTCATGGGGCCGATCTTTTCATTTTGTTTATATTTTCCTAATGCAAATTGTGACTTCTACCCTGGGAACATGACAAAGTCTTTCTTCACAAATGCAAAGAAGACAGGAAACTCATGGTTCCCACAAAGCAGCTTTGACTCTGACTAGATGTGATAATTTTGTTAGCAGGATCCCAGACATCAGAGCATGGATCAGTGAGCCAGACTAATAAGCTACAGGGGCTCCTGTCCACCCATGGAAAGTGTCTCATCTGAGCAGGGTCCAGTCTGTGCTTTGTTGTCCTGGACGAAGCTGTGCAGCTTTTCCTCGCTTGGTGTGAGTTTCACAGAAGCAGATACAGGATCTTCGCCTTTGTTCCAGCTCTGAGAGCGCTAGAATAGGCCTCCTGGCCATTTGTCTCCAGCCTATACCAGGAGATCCATCAGCTTGTGCAACTGGCTGCTCAGCCCTCCTAATCCCTGCTGTGCCTGTGGGCAGTGCAGACACCCCGTGCCGGCCCGTGGGACACCAGCAGCAGGACACCAGCAGCACCACCCTCTGCAGAGCAAACCACAGGCATGTTCACCCGGCTTCTTGGGAGGCTTTGGCATCCAGCAGAGTTTTGTGCTCTCCTGTGCCCTGACCTGTGTTTATCTTCTCTGTAGCAATGCTGGCAGCCACCAGAGTTGGACAAAGCCTTCAGCCGTTCCAGAGAGCACATTTCCTTGTGATGCTACCACAGTCCCCCTGCTGGTATCCTTAAGGGCTGGATCCCTGTTTTAAAGAAGGCCTTCAGACCCTAGAGTTGTATCGTTACCTGCCCTCTCTGTGCTGACTTCCAGCCCTTAATCTCTAATTATTGCTGACAGGTGGTGCTACAAAGGAACAAGCTGAGAAGGAAGCACACTCAGATAATATGCTTCGTAATGAAGGAGTTGTTGGGATTTATAGTTAACATGTTGGGAGTTGAGCCCTTCTAAACCAAGGAAAGAAAAACAGATCCCAGGCAAAGTAGTCAAGGCTGGATACACTGTGATATGGGGCCTGCCAATGGTTCAGCTTTTCCTCTAGCATGTGATGGTCTGTTTTCATAAAGATGTCCAGAATTACCTTCTCCACAGCCATCTTCTTAAATGCATCTGAGAGAGAAGCCTATGCATTCACAGGTAACAACTTTACCAAGTGGGTCAAACAAAAACAGGAGCCTGGAAATTTTCTTTAGGAACAAATTGCCCTCCATCTAGAGTCAGATTTGGCCAAAATATAAGTAAAATCTGAATTAGAAGTCAATGGGCCCATTAGTCACCTGATTTTGCCAGTCAGAGGAACTCAGCTTGATGCTTGCCTTTGCTTCATGCTTCAGTTTCACTATGGATGGAAATGTGTAAATTGCTCCAGCAACATGCAAAACCATGGAGCTATTTTTTTAAAGTCTGATCATTAGACAAATGAAATAGAAAGGTTGTGGAATGGGACCTAATTACTTATGTCTATCATACATGGGAGAATTTAAATGAAAAAGTAAATTGCTGAAATGAACAATAAAGCAAGCCTTTGTTCAGTATTAGAAATAGGCAGCTGGGACCTAATTATACGATGCAATTTCTGAGTAAGTGAATCCTGCAGGAATAAATGTTGTGCAAAAATAAATCTGCTACATAGAAAGTAATATATGAGTTAGAACATAAAGGATTTGGACTTCTAACAAAAAAGGTATTTAGTGACTAATACCGATGTTGGCTGTCATTCAAAGCCTACCATTGAAAAGAAAATAATAGATTAATAACATGAAACATTACTGAGCAGATGATGCCAGTAGGACTGGGAACAAGGAAATGTCACAGTTCTCGTCTCCTGCAGGAGGGCTCTGATGCCCATTATGAGCTGCCAGAGTTCAGATTCCACATGAGGTTGGGGTCTGAAATGCCCTCCTTTACCGCTTCTGTGTTGGGAGCTGAGGTGAGACGGCGCCAGGCTGCATGATGGAGGAGCAGCTGGTACCTCCAGTGCAGTACCTGGCTTCAGGGAGCTGAGACTGGAGCTGCCCAGACCAGGCTGTGCTTCCCAGCACTCACCCTGAGTCCAGTACAGTGCACAGCAGCTCCTGCCCAGCTGGAACTTCCTTCTTCCTCTTCTGGAAACCAAAGCCTGGGAATGAGAGACAATGGCAGGGACTGGCATCTTAGGGAGCATTGAGCGTCTGACGTGCTTTCTGCATGGGGCAAATGCGTGGAGGACGCCCTAGCTGCCTTTCACAGATTTAAATCTAGTCCCATAGTATTTCCATGTCTGCAGAAAGAGAAAAAGAAAGAAAGAAAGAAAGAAAAAAAGAAAGAGAAAGAAAGAAAAAGAAAGAAAGAATAGAAATAGGGATATCTTTTGTCGGCTTGTTCCCAGGCTCTTAAGTCATGAGGTTAGGGCTGCAGTACTAGGCAGCCGACATTTCTGCAGCAGCAAAGATGAAAGTCAGACAAAATAATCCAAAGAAGTGCTTAACTGTGACTATTAATTCCCGAAGGATTTATCAGAGTTTACTTTCCTCTGACTTCTAGGAGAGACTTCAACTGAAGTCCATTAAGCAAATTAAAAAGCAGAAGGAAAATAAACACAGATTAATGGAGATAGGAATTTTATGAAGAAAAGGAAACAGCCAGACCTTGTGACAAAGCTCCCGGCCTGCTATTCAGGTTTTAAGGCCCCCAGACCTTATAAATGGAGGAGATTATTCTCTTCACGTTGCCCTGCTGGTAGTCGTAAAAGAGAGTTAATAGAATTTTTTTTCCCCCACTGAGAAGTCCTGTAGAAACTCAAGTAATAATATAATCCATAATGTTTCAGTTCAGTGCGTGACATGCAGCTATTTGTTCCTTTGTTTCCAGGCAGGGAATCAGGCTGTAAATCTTGTAGTGACACAGATACTGTACCGGCTCTGTGGCATTTTAGCTCCTGCTGAAACTAAAGCCCATCTGAGCAGCTTCCCACACAATTAGGGATTTGCATGTCTGAATAACTAGGCAGGACTCCTGGATTTATTACTTCGACATAATGGTTAACATTTAATCCACTGGAGATATTACCAATATGTTATAAACCTCATTTTGCTTGTTAAAAAACACATTGAGAACAAGAAGATGAGCAAATAATATCATCATGGAGCCTTGTTATTATCTTTAGCTAGTTTACATTAAAGTAAATGGTCCCATAATGGGGAAGTTCCTTTTGCTGCTCCTCTTCTAAGTGATTTTCTAATTTTCATCAAGTTTGTTAGTGTTCATGGCCAAAAACAAGGAGATAGCAGAAGGGTAAAACAAGAGTAAATAAACTTCCACCATGCTGTGTGGACAGACCCTGGTTTGGCTGTGTGGTGGCACCAGCACTTGGGGAAAGAGTGGCTTTCATTGGCTCAGCTGGAGAGGTGACACATCAGGAGCAAGCACTGACTACTCTGGGATGTACAGAAAACCTCTTTGGGGTCTCACCATAAACTTGAGGAAAATGGGCATGTTCATACTTCTTTTTATTGTCTTGACCTTCTTGCTAATTGTCTTTGAAACATCCAAGTACCAATGTGTAATTAGTCTCTTGCCTCTGCTCATCAGTTGATCTGTGTGATAAATCTTGGTTTGACACTTATTCACGGGCAACTCCCTGTGGAAATTGAAAACATTTTGAACACAAATTTACATGAGTTTTGTTCATGGGAGGAATTGGAAACTCATATTATTCTAAGTGAGAAAGTGATATTTCTCTCTGTAAATATCCTATAATATGAAAGTAAAATATAAAATATAGCCCTATTTTCACTCTATTGAGGTGCAGATTTGAAGCCTTCTCTCAAGACAAACCTCTTGGACTTGTAGGGTGTGACTCACTGTGTGTGCAGGTGATTGTGTAAAAGGCAAAGGGTGCATGCACACCGGGGCTAAGGGTTAGTGAGTTTAGGTGTGGCTTCCCAACAGCAATGGGTTCAGTGCACGTCACAGCTTCTGCTCAAAGGCTGACCAGCACCAGGGAAAGAGGCTGAGGTGTCTGAGCAGCTAAAGCATGTAGCCCTTCCCTTAGTGGGTCCCATTTGTCAGCTTTCCAGTTCCCATGGAACCCCTGACCTCTCACTACTGATACCAGAAAGCTGCCAAATGGCAGTGCCTGAAGCTCTGTGTTTCCCACGTCTGCACTGATAAAACCTGTTTGTGGCCAGGGCTGTCCAGCACAGTGTACGTGCGTGCCTCTGTGACACCCTGACAGACAGCAGGAGCATCCCGGGGTCACCAGAGCCAGCCCTGTCACTCCCTGCTGGGGAGCTGGCCCTGTCTGACTCTGCTTTACTGCCTTCTTGCACCTCGCTTTACCTTTTGCCCTGGGGATCCCAGAGCACGGGGACCAGCAGCCCTGCAGGAATAGAGCGTCCCCTGCTGCTGCTGGCCAAAGCAGTCCAGTCGGTGTGAGCCGGCTCACGTGCTCCAGGACAAGAGGCTAGAAGGTACAGGGGCTACAGCCTCACCAACTTTGGCGTTCAGTCCTGCCTGCCCATGCCCTCTCCTTACAGGCCAAGCCATGGATGGCAGCTGTGGCACAGTCTGAGTGCCTTCTGCTCCTGTCCAGGGCTCTGCACGGCCTTTTGAGTGAGCACTGTCAAGAAGACAGCTCAGAGCGCTGTGGCAGATGTCAGTGCCGACCACGGCATCTTCCAGCTCAGCAGCCAGTTGTGGTGTACTGGCGACTGCAGCCCTTCAGATAACTGCTGCAGGATGGCTTGCAGAGGTACCACAGCACCTCTCCCCCACTTGCAGGGGTACCACAGCTCTGCTCCTCCAGAGCGAGCCCCAGCAGCAGAGGCAGCAGCCCGAGCCCTTCTGCTCTGCCTTACTTCACCTTCTGGCTGTGGGGGCATGCAGAGTGCAACCTGGGCAGCTCAGTGTCTGTGCCCACAGGAAGTTGGGGGTGATGGATGGCTGGGTCCACTTCCTCTTTCAGTCTGTGCAGGGTGGGGATAGCCCCACTGACTCCTGAGGCCTGGGGAGTGAGACATCATGGCCATTGCCAGAGACACTTCTCCCAGGCACCATCACTGCCTGCAAACATTCTCCAGGGTTTCACCTTGAATCTCTAGGCCAGGTCCTTTCCCTTGCCCCATATCTATCCTTTCCTCTCCCGGGATACTTGTGAAACCAGGGATTTCTGGGTGCTTTGACTGTGGGTGGAAGGTAAGCAGTCCTGATTTCGGTGGGTTGTGATGTGGGGCTGGATAAGATAAATGCATCCTGCTGGTTGTGGAATTAGTAGCTGGAAAAGTGATCGCTCAAGGCTATACTACTGCCAGGCACATCCAGCTCTTGGCTTGGGGTCTGCCATCAGTGTGGAGCTCCCAGGCAGGCCTGAGAAGGGTTTTGTTGTGTCTGACCAGCAGACATCCTACTATAAGAGAAAACTGAAAGTCTGGGGGGGCTGGCAATGGACCTCCCATTTGTGTTCCAACCAAACCCTCCTTTTCTGGATAGACAGAAAATCTCTTTAATTATGTTTTGTTTGGTTTGGTTTTGGTTTTTTTTCCCAGCAGAACACGCAGGAAGGGATTGAAATATCATAACCTTAGGTGGGTCTGCCTCCCATTTTCTCCCCTCCTTCCATCTCTCTCTCATGTACGATTACAGAGGCAAGCACACTGGTATTTGCATGAAAACATTCATCTATCGCTGTTGCTGGCCATGCAGAAGCAGATGAGGGTGCCTGCCTAGCAGCTTTCAAGCATGTGAAGCTGATGGGAGCCTGGCAGTGGGGAGAATGAGCAGCATCCAGCCCCACAACAGTGCCTGGGGCTGCTCGAGTGAATTCTGCTCCAGGCTGTGTCACGCTCGTGAGTGAGCTCACGGGCTGTGCTTCTCTCCATGCGGATCTGCTGCTGACTAACATAACCGAAGACATTATCGGTGTGAAAAGAGTTTTGAGAAACCCACAAGGACTGAATGCGTGGTGAGGGGCTTTGGGGACAGTTCCTTTGGCAGGGCTCACGTGTGCTCCTGAGGGGGCACGCCTGCCCTTTGCCAGACTGTCACACAAAGGCAGCACAGCCACTCTGGAGATGAGAAACCGCAACTGCAGGGCTTTGTAAATGGATGGGAATGAACAGACAACCTCCCACTGCTTCAGTCTTTGCAAAACATCTCACAGGAGAGACTAGGGAGGAATATAGAGAGAAAAAGTGTTACAGAAAGGTATCTCAGGTGAAAATAGATGTCCAGTAAACAGCACATCAGCTAGTAGGCTAGTCCTTGAAGATTCTTCTCTGTCTTAGGCTTTCAAAGTCCTTCAAAGAGCTCCTTTCCAAACCTTTTGCTGTCTCTTATCTTAGCTGAAAGCACCTTGCATGGAAGCAATTCTTTCCAGAACCTCTGAGACCATTAATCAATGAAATACCCTGATGAATCTACATATCTGGACTGGTTTGGTTCAGACCTGAACCATCCCTGGGGCTCTGGGCTGCTGTAACCCAGAAAGACTGTGAAGGCACAGTAACCAACAGGCTGAGAAAACGGAAGTGGGGGGAGAAGACAATTCCAATGATCATATAAACATGTGGTTGTCTGAAGTCCTGAGGCATTTTGTGCAAGAACAGTGGCATTATCCACTGAAACCTGAACGTATTCCAAGTTGAGAGACAAGACTCTGCCTTCAGATTCCCCCTCCCCGCCACTGCAGCTGACTCAGAGCCGGGTTTTCTTCCTGTGGCAGGGCTGCTGGAGCCTGGCTCACTGTAAGAGCAGCCTTGTTGCTGTGCTGAGGTGAGGTAAGTCATTTGTCAGCACACACGGCCAGCGGGCTCAGGGCCCCGGTGGTGAGCATTGCATGGTCCTCTGCACACTCAGCTCACTGTTCAGCTGTGCTGTCCCAGCAGAGCAGGGACCCTTGCAGTGGCAGCACCTGCCATTTCAATTCATTGTTCTGCCCAGAACTTAGAGAGAGCTCAGGTGGCATCAAGGGACACGACTGCTCTCACTGATGTTCAGGAAGTGTTGGAGAGTCTGCAAGTCCTTCTCCAGGACTAATGACAGGAGGTCCCTCACTGGGAGTGGGGCCCTATTAAAAACAGCCTGCTTGTAATGGATATGAATTGTATCAGTCTAGTACCTGAACAGTCTCTCTTTGCTTCCTCTGTCCTCAGGGAAGGCTGGACAGTGCACTGCAAGGGAGACCTGTCTGAGTGGGTGGAAGGACTGACCTGTGAGAAAGTCCCAGCTCTGCCATGCTGACAGGGGCTTCCATTGCTCTGCTGCAAGGGGAGAGCTTCCCCTCACTGCACAGTGCTCCTCAGTTAGTGTTTCCAAACCCAATGCATTCCACAAGGTCAAAAATAACTTTAATGATACAGTTTGAGGTTTTTTTAATGAACTTGATTTTCCATTTTCATATGTGATTTAGGGTTCAGCTTCAAAAGATTTTCCCCAGGGTCTCTTTTGTGCGTGTTGGAATGGGGCACGGGGGTGAGGGTCAGGAGCTGGGTAGATAGCAATGCCCTTGGACACAGTTGATTTATCTTGAATTTTCAAAGACACTGAAAAAAGGAAGACCTCAAAAACAGATTAAAATCTGCAAGCTTTCCAGTGCCTCTTATTTATGTATTTGTAATAAAAACACAACAAAACACAGCCCAGAATCTTGCCAGGTAAAACTTTTATCTGCTCAGTAGTGTAAGCTGTCTCTGTGGAAGTGCTACACAAACACAAAACTTTTCTCCTCCATGGAAAGGCCATGGTGCCATGGAAGAAGATGTCTGATGTGGAAATGTCTGCAACTCACAGCTGGGAGGATTCAAGGCAGGGACAGAGAGGGTTAAAGAGAGAAAGGGTGATGGAAGTTGCTGTCACCACAGATGAGCATTAGCTCTGTCTGTTGTTTTCTTTGAATGCTTGGGAAAGTACAAAATTACAAAGGAGTATTTTTTGATTATGCTGCGGTGGCTGTTCTTGTGTTTAAAAAGGGAAAAGAGAAAAAAATCAGAGCAACATATTTGTTGTCAGTAGATGGAGTCTGAATTAAAACACTGCCGACCTTTGAAATCCAAGACTAGGTGTAGAGACGAATGCCAAGGACAGACATTTTAAATCTCCACCAGAAACCTTTCATTCAAAATTAAAATGCCAGTTCCTAACAGAAAATATACTTTAATCTTTGGAAGATTCTGTTTGTTCCTGTTCTAAGGAAAATCTGTGGCAATTTCTATACAATACCAGGAATTAAGTCAAAAATTTTGATCTGTGACTTAGTTGCAGATTTTGTGTGCATTCTGGAGATTATGGATATCTCAAATATTTGAATGGTAGCTGAAGTCCTGCAGCAGGTATGGAAACACAGGGGAGCTGTGTTCACTTCTAGATGTGATTAGCCACGTCCCATAAAAGCTCTGGTAACTTCCTCAGCAAAACATGTAGTTGACTCATAGAAGAGCTCTGAGTACACAGGACAGCTGCCTTGTGTAAGGTGTGACAGAGAGCCTGTCTCTTCCCTTTCACTTAAGGCAAAAATCTAGGTGTCCAGTTTAACTTTTATTTGGAAACAGAGTAAGCAACTTCCTTTCAACCACATGCATCTGAAATCTCAAGGAAGGCATAAAGTATGTTTCCTTTGTTTTCTTGATGAAAGCAGTTTTTCCATTTATTTCTACAAGGCAGTGTTTGCAGAGGAAATTTGATAATCCTTATGAAAAAGCACCATATCCCAACCTGCAGCCCCTCTGGTGACACGAGGACTGCAGGTGATCTGTCACGCTGTCACGTGTGAGCACTGTGAGTGCTCGAGGACCTTGCCAGCACACATGGACAACAGGGATCATGAGATCATCTATATGCACATTTTAGAGAAACAAGAAACCTCTTACCAAGATAGAAACAAATTAAATAGAGGGCCTGATCCTGTTTCCCCATGAATTTAAAGGAAGTGTTACCACAGATTTTAACAGCAAACAGGACTGACCTTGTAGTGTATGTCATCAAACAGCTCTGGACTGCTTGAGAAAACTTCAACACTTCCATTATACGCCCAGTCTTTCAAACTGGGCATAAACATACACTTGGCAGAAATCTCAGGCTGCAAGTAAATTAGGAGGTATTTTTTTAACATTTTTTCCAGTCACAAAGGAAAGAGAGAGAGAATGAAAGGATTCTTCTGGGATGTTTTAAAGTTACTCCTGCTATGCAATAGCATTGATTATCTTTGCACTACCTTAAAAAAAATGAATTCATTCATTCTCAGAGATAAAAACAAGTAAAATTAATTAATTAATTAATTGATGCTGCAATCACTACTTTCAGCTCCAAGGAGGGTAAGTGATACCAGGGGTTCAGTCAATGTGAGGAAACTGCTGCTAGAACAGGAATGGTCACGTGGCTGATGTGTGGCTTGGGGTCCATGAGAGCTTGGGAGCCATCAGACCGTGGCTCACACCTCTAGGAGCAGGGCTGTTTGTGTCCAGAGCTGCTGGCTGATGCTGGGGCTGGGAGCAAGGTAGCTGGAGCTGCTGGAATCAGTGTTGTGTACCATCCCAAAGCCCAGCTGTGAGCTGTGTGTCCAGCCAGCCATCCCTACAGAGGAGCTGTAATTTTCTCAGAAGCTGTTTGAGACCAAATTATCTGTGTATCTGCTACAGGGATTTAAAAGTGTTGGTATGACATCTGTGAGGTGAGAGAAGAGAGCTGGTCCTCTGCTCCATGATCTCCAGCCCCACACTCCCAACTCCAGTGAACAAAGCTGGGATGCCAGATCCATCTGCACAGTGGATGCAGGAGATACCTGGAGCACCAATACATCCCTGCCAAAGGTACCACTGCAAATTCAGTTTCTCAGTTTATTTTGCTACTTGCAAAATGCCACAACCTTTTTCCAACCTGAGTATGTAGCCAGATATTTGGATCCTGCAGGTTATATTTATTAGAAGAAGAAACTGAAAATTAATACAGTTATTTCCTCAGTGCAATCCCCTTTCTTTACAGAATTACAGAGAGTGCATTGGGCACAGGATGGCTCATGCTACCAGGGACAATTATTTGCTCCCAATTAAAAATGAAATTTCTTATGATGCCCTCCCAAATTGTTCCTTGTGTCAAAGTCACTCCGTGTGGTCTGGCATGCCAGCTGCCAGCCTGTCCCTTCTCTGAACCTGCTTCTGGGCTCCCTGCATCCCTCTTTTACACACCCAGACACACACTCCCCATCACTGGTCCCCTGCATGTGCAGGCCAGGGTCAGGTACTTGCCATCAGCTGCAGAGCAGCTCCTCTCCAGGCTGGAGAGGGCTCCCTGCCCGCTGGAGTCCTGCCGTTACAGCTACTGATCCTGGAGCTTACATAAAGAAACACAATTGTTTTTACACAGATCCCGAGGGAGAGACTGGCAGCTTCATTGTAATTTAATCTAAACCAGGATAAGACAGCAAATATTGTTGTGCTTTCATAAGGATGAAGAAGGGTGAGTAAAGTAGAAGATGCTGAGGAAAGAAACACCTGTATAATTCACAAGGAGGGGAAATATTGAAAAAGCACAAAGTTTTACAGTTTGACCATCTTCACTGAAAAAAAATATTGTTACAGAGACTGGGGAATCTGTTTAATCCTTTCAAAGAGTTTGATCTGCAAACCATCACCAATATTCATGGCCTGTGCTCCTGTATCAGTAATGTGAAACTGGGGAACCTGGTCCCATGCACTCAGCTGTGTGTGGAGCCAGTCTAGCACAAAATTAGCATTTCTGTTCAGCACTGCCATTTCTGAGATATCTCTTTGGGGCTGGGAGTTCAGCCTGGTGGCCTGATCAAAAAGATCAAGAGCTGATGTGATTAAAGAGCATAAATACCATCCTGTGCAGAAATTCTAGGCACAGCAGAGCTCTTTAATGCAGGGGAGAAAAGCATAACAAGAACCAAAAGCTGAGGCTTAACTCCAGGAAAATTCAACTGAGAAATGAGTTAGAAACTTCTAATCAGTGGCAGGAGATTAACAACCAGAATAAACAAGCAGAAGAAATGGTGGCTTCTCCAGCTCCTGACATCTTCCAACAGAATCCAGATGTTTTTCTGGGTCTGCTGTGGTGGAAGCCAAGTCCTGGGGCTCTGCCAGAGTGGGGATAGGTGAAACCCTGCAGTCAGGAGTCAGCAGTGGCAACTTGCTCCCCCTCAGGCTGGACCAGGATCAGATTTTACCCGGCCCTGGATTGGCTTTGCAATACTCACCATGCCTTTCTGGATGAGACAGCTTGCCATCACCAGCTCTGGTCTACAGCTTACTGTCCCATCCCCAGTACCTGCTGCATGTCCTGTCTCCATGAAGCAGGGCTGAGTCCCATTCCACGGGCACAGGCCTGTCACTTTGCCTCTTGCTGCTCTCCATGATCCCTGTATGCACCCTCCACAGGGAAAGGGAGAGATGGTCAGTTCTTCTGATGCTGACAGGGTCCCATGGGCTCCCAAGAGGAAGGCAGGCATGGGAGACAGAGGGGAAGGGCAGCCTGGACACCTAACAGGACACCTAACCTCAAGGGCCCCATGGTTCAGTATTTTTATCTAACTTGCATAGCAGTGGGAGGTATCCTTCATGTTTTAGATCTCAGACATCGTAATTGAATTTCCAAGGTTATTAGAAATGGGTGAGTGTGGGTTTACAAAAAAGCCTTGACGTTGAACCTGGCCCTCTTTTCCTGAGTATCAGCGCCTTGCTGAAAATGTAGACCTTTTAATAGTAAGGGGTGTGCCACCATGTGGCTCTCAAAAGGTATTTGAAAGTCACATTTGGCATTCAGTGAGGAAAAGATGATCTAATGGACTCTTCTTGGCCTGATGTCTATGAATCCCTTCACAGTTTGCCAGGACACTCAGTGTGTTTGCTCGTGACACTCCTGCAGCAGCAGTGGGGCAGGGGCTGCAGTTCCTGCAAGGAGCATCACCCCTGTCCTGCAGCCCATCCCTCTCTCCTGCCCCAGGGGCTGATCCCCACTTGGCTGGACCATGTCCTGGCTGCCTCCAGCTGAGATCCCCCTGGGCTAGCACAACTGGGTTTGCCGCAAGCCATATCAGGAAAATTATTTCAGATTTGTGCCAGATTCAGTTTTCCCTCAAGGCCACAGGACACTTTTAATCCTGAACTCTTTCTTTCCACATGCTGTTTTTTTCAAACTGTTCTGGGCTGATGTCATCCATGCTGGTCTCAGCTAGAGGAGTAATCTTCATGGAAACTTTGAACAAAATCTCCTCAGCACCTTTCAAATGGGAGAGGGGTAAAATAGACTTTTATAATTGTTAAAAGTTAAATCAGTTCTTTTGCCAGTGCTAAAACAAAATAGATGATGTTGAAAAATTAGCAGTAACACATTTTGGGGGGGTTGTACCGTGCTTGATTGAAGGAATTAAAAAAATAGTCACATGAGATCTACCATGGCCTGGGATCCGCTCTAACCTTTAAGACAAAGAAATTCAACTCATAAGCAGCGTTGCTGTATAGTTTTACTGGATTTCACATAGGACAGCAGCTCTGTGATGGCTGTTTGGATCATTTTCATGAGGGAATTTGTAAATGGAATAACAATCAAACACACTTCTATAAGAATGTCCAAACCACAAATAATATTCAAAATCCCAAGCATCAACCTCATTCTCTGAATTGCTTGATGTTAGGCTACAAGCAAATCCATGTGGACAATAGTAAACAGAATTTATGGGTGAAGTTGTCAGGAAACCTGGATGATTTTTTGCTCTGTTCTGTACAGTCTATGCTGGTACCACAAGCTAACCAGATCCCTTTGTAAACCTACTGACCTTGCAGTGCACACTGGTACTAATTAAGTAATCATGGAAGTAGTAAGCAACCATGGTACTAGTAAGTCCCATGGAAGACAAACTAGCCTCATTCAAGTAATTCACAGACAATTTTGTTCTTTAAAACTGCAAAATATAGTGGGGACAAAGGAGAAGAGGTCAGAATATTTGTGCCGTAATTGAAGCCCACAATTAAAATAACAAAGCAAAGGGCACAATGTGATGCTGTTGCAGCACACGTCCTAGCAGCAGTGGACATGGCACTTTCAGTTTTATGGTTGAACCCATAACAGCCAATTGTTTGTTGGAAGCACTATTATATAGAGCTTAAAATGTTCTGGTAATGCCTTCATGTCAGCATTTTCTGGCTATTAGGAATTTCATTGTGCTGCTCTAAGTTGCCAATATTTTGCATTTAAGTTCCACTACGATGAGTTTTGCTTGTGTTTTACTAAAGAGCAGTAAAACACAGACCCTCGGGGGAAATTCCATTCCCCTTATTAAAAAATTGTGGCTATTTTATTTCCCTTATCTCTGCCATCCATTTCCTTTTGTTTCTCAATGCATTGCTGCAAATCACTAAGACATTTCCTTGTCTGCTTTACTTTGGACCCTTTTAATGAAGGCTCCTACATAATCAAAGTCACAGGATTCATTTGATGAAGTGAACTGGTTTTGCTGAAGGGTCAGAGTTGGAGATTTAGCATTTCATAAAAGCAAAAGATCTAAAGGCAGGAGAAATGGACAACAGTTTTTACAAGATATCAGATAAACATCCAGTAACAGAGAATGAAATTCAGCTCTTACAAAGCAGAACAGCTCAGTGTGATCTGTCTTAACTACAACCAGGTGATCGGAGCCAGCCTCCCTGCAGAAAAGTGAACCTCGCTTCCTTTGCCTCATTAGTCTGTTCTCTGTGGTGTGATGTCACGGTCAGAAGGTACTTTATACTCACCAATGCAGGGCTGACTAGAGTGGTGTAATGTAAGAGAGACAAAAACTTGAGAGCAAAAACATCCCCCTGTTCCCTTGCTTGTAGATACTACTCGGGCTGCTTCTCAGCAGGCAGCAGTAGCTCAGATTCTGACCCTGAGAAACAGTCACTGACTGTGTGTTTTCTTCAGGAGCACAAAGCTTGAATAGACAAAGATTCCCAAGAAATAGAAAGTTCTGGTAAATATCTGTGTAAAATATATTTTTCTGACATTGCAAATTATTTCAATATTGTCAAAACAAAAGACTGAGTTCGGTTTGTCCCTTTTAGTGTTGCTGTTGCTATTAGGACCTAACACTAAGGTTCCTCATGTCCTCAGCTCTCACCTGAAGGCCAGGCTCCTCACCAGGGTGCACATCAGCATGTGAGCCATGACCAAACAGCTCCAAGAAAGCTCCCCCTTGGAGGGGCTGCAAGAGCACTGGAGGAGATTTTCCAGAAAGTGGCTTTATGCACCTCAGTATCAAGCAGGCTCAAGGGACACATCCTACTATGGGTTCAACATGCTGAAAAGCCTTGTTCTTGAGAAGACTGAAATGAAATGGTTTATGTTATTTCCCTCCCAAATTCAAGGTGCTCACCAGAACCACCCTTTTGGCCCTAAGATCTAGGCTGCTCTAAAGGGGCACAGTGCCTGCCTCTCAAGAAGAGGTAGGTCAGGGAGCAGGAGTCAAACAGTGGGGCCATTAGTGTCAGTCTTAGGCTTTTTCATGTTAATTACAGTGTACTTTTAGGCAGAATTAAACATTCAGAGTGGGGTTCAGCTCACTTTAAGTAGGTACCTCTTGTCTGTCAGCTGTAGGATACACAGAGCTCCTTGGAGTCAATTTCATGCATAAACACAGACACCAAGAGACAGTGGAGGCCAGGTTTCCAGATGTGGTTTCCTGGTGTGGTGTCCAGCTGCAGGTCTGTTTGTGTGTTCTCCACAGGTCCTGCACGATACCGCCCAGACAGTGCAGATACCCCAGCACCCTAGATCATCTCTGATGGCACTAGCTGGCCATATTTAGGCAACTGACCCAAGCTCTCTTGGCCAATTGGCTGGTTCTCCATTGCTTGTAACAAGAGTTCAGATATCTAGTGTTCAGACATCTATGTTTAACTGCCTGCATGTGGGTGGCTAAATCCTACACTGAACTCTAGAGTCACTCTATCAGGAAAAGTACTGTCAGTAGCACAAACCACTGCAAGAAGAACACTTGCAAATTCAAGAGTGACTATCCTTACCCCAAGGCAAAAGCTGCTCCTGGGTATTGCTTAGTTTTGGTCCCCTAAATGACCTCTTTGACTCTGCTGTGGGTTTTTTCCTACAGGTTATAGAGAAGAAGGTTTTAGTAAGGGTTTGAACCTTACAGTGCTCTGACTGGCTTAATCAGTTCCCTGTTCAGCATGCCATGTACTTCAAAACAAGCATGCAGGGTTGTGAGAGGCATACATCTGTCATGAAATTAATCAAACCTCAGGCCAAGTTCTCCAAAAGTAGGTAATTCCCTCCAAACATATTTTTGAGTCTTCATCATTCTTGCCATAATTTCTGAAATTTGGACTTCTCAAAATTTGCCATGACTAATTTACATTTACACTAATCAGTGCATAAGTCAAGAAATCACAATTTTCTCCTCCACAACAGATGTAAAGCAGTGAATGACCTGCTAACATCTCATTACATGCAACGATGTCATTATGTGGGAAAAAAACACAACAGGGTTGCCTGAAGCAAGATTTTTAGTCACTGAGATCTGAGGTCCTGGTCTCAACTGCTGACTCGAAATATTTAGGATGAAATTGAGTGCCTTAATGCCAGCAACTCTGACACTACTACACGGTATGGGTTTGTAATTCTCCTTGTTTCTTTAATGTACTTAAGTCCTGTTGAGGTAATGGGAGGGGCATGGTTGGGAACTTTACAGCTGTTTTAATTCAATTGTAACCTTGGCAAACTTTTACATTTTAGCAGATCCTCCAGTAACCTGCTCCAAAACCCCATAGGAGACTGCTAAATTTTGTAGGGCCTGCCTCAGATGAAAATAGACAGGTAGTTAATGTAATGGTTTGTTCTTGTTTGGAATCACACACACTTTGGCACATACTGAAGCTCTTCCCTGATAAAGCTGCAATGCTGTGAATTCTGCAAACCCTGGACAGCTAGGAAGAAATCTGAGCACACTATATAACCTCAACTGCTGTGTGCTTGTTTCAACTCCGCTGGGGGGAAAGAACTGGAGACCATGGATGTTAGATGGAACCCAGGCTGTCTGTATTCTGTGTGTCAGTGCAAGGATGAGCACAGCTCCACAGAGCAAACCACTCTGGCTGCTGGAACATTTGTCTTCCTTCTTTTATTTTATCAGTGTTCTCTTGAGACTTTATGTGAGGCAGAAGATGTGGATGTCTGGGTGTCTCGAGGGAGCTGCTGGGGCAGCTCAGGTGAAGAAAATCCCAGTTAAAGAAGAAGAAACCAATTAAAATTCCACAGGGCGAAACACAATCCTCTCCTGCTCTAAGCTACTCTGTGTCCTTAGACTGTCCCACTTTCTCCCGGGAGGAAGAGCTACTGTAGTCCTCGGGACTGAGGCCAGCACTCTCAAGTTGTTCCAGCAGTTGGGTAGAGAGAGAAAACTGAGCCACTGCCTAAGCACAATAAAACACAGCACCAAGGGAACAGGAACAGATTTGCTGCAATACAAGCAGTTCCCTTTGGTGGGAACAGCTTGGGAAGCTGCCTCCATGGCAGCAGGGGTCTTCATAGCTGCAGGGATGGACTTCGGCTGTTTTCTCAGGGAAGCTTCTCTGGGTGTGTGTTGCTGGTCCTGAAGGGTGGCTGGCCCCTGTCCAGACAGCAAGGACTGCCACCACATCCAACAACCTCCTGGGTCCTTTGCAGCTGAGCAGAAGCGAAATATTTACTGCCACAAAGGATTCAGACAGGGGATGACACGGAGAACATATGGACCCTCTATGCTTCTCCCTGGCTCCTGTTTGGGCAGGGAACCTATGGATGGGGTATGAGTGCTGTTTATGGAGTGACTTGCAGGCACAAGGCACTCTGATTGTGGAAGGAGCTGCCTTCCCCTTGCAGCCTTGCACGGCATGGGGTTCTGGGCGCTTTGCTTACATAGGAGCTGAAGTCCGGGAAGGGATATGGAGGTGTGTGTCCCAGGGCACCAAGCCTTGTCCTGTGAGAGAGCTCTGCAGCTGGGGTGGTATCAACGCAGCTATGACAGCTGCTTCCCCATCTCACCACACACCATTCACAGGGCTACAAAAGCCCAGAAATCGTTAAAATGCAGAATTATTTCTCACCAGTACACCAGTATACCACATTTTTGAGAACAAGAGACAGGCAAGTAACAGGCAGATCTTCAGCACTTTCCCCATTTACCTTTCCTTCACCCATATGCAAGACTTGTTATGAAGGGAGAAATCACAGAGATCTCTCTCTGACGCAGAAAGAGCATATATGATATCAAGTCGAAATTCACAGAGTAATCAGAATTACTTTTCAGAAGAGTATCTTGTTACTGGCTAAAACAAACAGAGTAGGGGGACTGCCAGCTCCCAGAGGGCAGATCATGAAAGATTAAATAGTCGTCTGGGGGCGGGGGGAAGAAGGAAAAAGACTCTTTCTACGAAAGTCTGCCTCAGATGGAAATTAAAAGGAGTGAAGCGAGAGAAGGTGGATTACGCTCCAAATTCAGCAGTTAATCCCAGGAGGAGAACGGGAAGAAGAAGTGCTGTGCTGTCCATGGACGCATCGATGGCGGCCGCGGGGCGGGGGCTGTCCCTGTCCCAGCCAGCCTGCACTTTTGAACCGAGAGATTGAGTCAGGCCCTGCGGACCCACGGGAAGATGGAAACAGGATGACTGGACCTTTGATGTTGCCAGGGTGTAATAGCGAGAGGAGACGAGAGAGCCTGCGCTCACAGTGACCCACTGTCTCTCATCAGCAGCAGCACATTAATTTGCCAAGTGAGGATCATGCGGGAGAAGCAACGGNTTGAAGGGGAGTTCGGAGAAAATTGCTGAAAATTACAGTATTCAGCTTTTGGTGACAGTATATCAAAGCCCAGCTTCTGCCTTTATGATATTCAAATCCCTGCCGCTTCCCCAGAAAAACAGCATCGGCACAATAGAAACATTATGTGCTGGGTGGGGAGGGGGAGCGCCACTGAAACGGGACTCGCTTCGGGTTGGGATGCTGAGCGGGACTCGGAGGGCCTGATGGCTCCACGGCACGGATGAACAAAGTGTCCGTCTGCAGCGACAATGTCCTGAGGAGGCACTTTGAATTCATCTCCTGTTACACGGTTTGGAGCACACACACGCTCTCTCACACAGAGACACACACACACTCTCACACGCTCCCCGCTTCGCTCCCAGGGGAAAGGGCCCAGTCACTGCACAGGGCAGGAGCACTGGAGATGCAGCAGCATTAAGTGACACCTCAGAAAGAGGATTAAAGCTCCATAGAACCAGGGATATGCCTTCTCCTTGTTAAAAAACTTTGGTCTCCCTCATGGGATTGGCACCCTCTTCACTGGCTGTACCAAGTGCACCTCCAAAATTATGATCTTCCTCAGCCAGTGGCTCCCAGGGGCCAGAAGGGAACAAGAAAGAACATGAATCCTTGGAGATCGGTCAGGGAGGGTGGATGTGGGGTGTGTGACAGAGATCCTCGCCATGCCAGAAGGAGGTGAGCTGTAGGAGAAGGACAGGGAAGCTTCAGAGTGTGTCTGGGAGAGTGCAGAGCCCCGATGAAGGTCTTGTGGCCCTGAAGGGATCTGGCACGGCAGCCCCCGAGCAGGTTTCACGTACATCCACTGTTCACTGGCTGACACTGACTGGGCACTGGCTGACAGGAAGAAGGAGTGTCAGAACTCCTCGCTGGAATCAAGTCACAGCCGAGTCCCACTGAAACCCTGAGCCAAGTGGCTGGCCGGAGGTGTGCCTCTGAGCAGCAGAGCCAAGGGGCCGAGGGGAAGGCAGCTCCTCCTGGCACAGGTTTGACATCAGGCTGGAGCTGCCTGCGTTGCCCACACGTAATTCTACCCGCAGGGATGGAACAAGTTAGCAAATGTTAGCTGGTAAATAAGTTATCCTTAAAGAACCATGCAAACCTCAGCACAGCTCCGCAAGATGTGAGGGAGGCAGCTATCTCCCCCTCTCCAGATGGCTGGAAGAGGTTGGAGGGCTTTCATGGCTGTCCTCAGGAGAGCTTATACACACTGAGGAAATCTCTGCCGGGAGCATGGCTTGCTCGGCATTTGCTGCCAAGCCCCAGCCCAGGGCTCAGCCCATGAAACCATCTGTTATCTCTAAGGCACCATTTGCCGAGTAACAACATCAAAGGCCTTTGTGTTCATGAACCTAAACTGGCTCTTTATGAGAAGAACAACGGCATTTGAGCCTTGTGCAGACAGATTTGCTTTGCCCCCTCCCTCCTGCCCCTGTGCTCCCAGGTTGGTAACACCTTTCTTTCCCAGCATATGTATGGAGGAGCAGGGGGTATTAAGGAATTAGGCTGGAAGCCAAAAGAACTGCCCGGTCTGTGTGCAAATCCTGCAATGGTCTCCTGGAGGAAATGAAAGTTTCTTTCAATGAGAAAGACACTGAGGTTACACCAGAGGTACATTTGGCCCCAGGATCAAAGGCCAGGCATGTATTTTAACACTTCATTGTGTTTTACAGGTACAGCTACAAGTCACAGAGGCAGAGAAAGGTGTGCCTTGTCCCCTCTGAGATTCATGGCAGGTTAACCCCTCCTGTCACTTGAAAGGGGACAAGCACACCCAAGTGCTCCTGACACCAAAATCGTGAGGAAGCTCGACACCAAAAGCCCTGCTCAAAGCATAACTTTGCAGAGCAGGCACAGCATAAATTCCTCAGTCCTTCAGCCAAATGAATCCAAAGGGGGATAAAATGACAGAGAAGACTCCCAATGGGAAGGGCAGTGCCCAACTCCTGGCTTGAGGAACCATTAAGAAATACAAAAGTATGCTTTCCCCCACACTACATTTCATCATCCCTGTATATTCAAGGGAAGTTGTATTTCTATGAATGTTTGCCTTGGAAAAATATTTTTTTGCCTCTGGATTGTCTGTAAAAACAGCAGAAGGCAGCCAATATGGCTCCATTTCCAGTCACTTGAAGGGATGGCAAGTCCTCTTCAAGTCTACCAAGAAGGTATATTCCAGGAGATGTTTGTGACAGCCCAGCTGATGGTCCATGGCTGGCACATTGCCCTATGAGGCTTTACAGCCCAGGGAGGCTTCATCTCAGGGGCCTTACTTGGAATATGTTTTGGAAACAGCACATCTCCAGCTGGAGATGCTCATTCAGGAGCAATAAGCTATCTGGAGCATATCTAGAAGTCTTACTGGAGAAAGATTTGTGTCCAACAGCACTGCTTTTTCTCTTCAAATCAATAAAACATAACACAGCAAGAAGAGCAAATCTGATCTTCATGAGGAAAGAAATGCGAAGGAGCATTTCTTTTGCACAGGTTCAGGGCAGCAGCCCATCTCCTGTGGTGAGATCTCCTCCCTGCTCTCCTGCAGAACCTGGTGCTCACAGAGTGCCCAGGGAACAGGGTGAGCACAGAACCAGCAAGGACAGATGGACACAGCCTCTGAACAGTCCCCTGACATCCATCAGTCCATAGCAAAGGTGCTTCTGAGCATGATACAGGTTCTTTTGCTGCCATGGCTACATTTTTGTTCTCTTAATTTGCCTTTTGGAACCCATGCAATTTCAGCACCTAGAAATTCTTTTGGCGAAGGGTTTCACAGTTTCACTACACTTCATTGTTTTTATGAGGTGAGACTGGTACACAGATGATAACATGCCCTAATATTATCACCAGGACAAAGCCAAAGTCCATTTTGCCTTTCCTAGAAGGTCCACTAAGGTTAGGATTCAAACATCTAACATCACTTGCATTTAAAATTTGGCTTCCATATGGCAGGACTTAAGTTTTTAAACTGTTACTGGGATTTTATAGATCAAATTTACAGGGAGAGTTCAGAAGGTGGAAGAGGTGTTAAGTTATGCAACGATGGGGGCACATACAATGGATTTGTGACAGTGTTTGCCTTTGCCCTTTTCATGTGCCCAGAGGCTAGAGCAGTAAGGATTGGCCTGCATATCTGCACATCCTGCATGCAGCTAGAAAAGAGATGGAAAGCATTTTTCAAGCATTAATTCCTCAAAATTTTTTCTGTGCAGAGGGAGAAGAGCCGATCTTCCACAGAGTTGTCATGTCCAAGTGCATGTAAGAGCACACTGAGCACATCAGCTGGAATTGTTCTAGAAGCTCTAAGCCTTGTTCTGTGGTTTCTTCTCTTTCCAAGCATCTTTGTTTCCTCGATTTCTGGCCAGGAACACAACCTGGAGTGCCCAAGGGCTGTGGCAAAGTCAGCTGTCATGACATTTCCAACCTAACCAGAAGTGCAGGAAATATCCCAAGAAAGCTTGTTTTTATAGGCTCCCAGAAGGCTTGCATATGTCAGATATGCTTATCCAGACCAAACCCAGCCTTTCTGAAATTCACCCCTCACTAACATTAGTGCTTTTTTCCATGTCAACTTGAGTAGTGTGAGATTTTTGGCAATCAGGGACTAGTAAAGATTTGTTTACTGCTGTTTTGGAATGGATGTTGGTTTGTTTATTGCAATTCATGCCAAAGGAATATTTCATAACAAGTAATATACTTCAGCCTATCCATTCTTTTCATTATTTTCACTTACTGTAGGGTTTTTGTTTCAAAAGTTTGTGTTGTTCAGCAGTGGCGAAATACATAAAGCAAAAGTAGGTGAGGAAAAAAAAAGGTGATTTTGTAAGATGTTCTCCCTTTCTTGATAATTTCAAAGGTAAAATCTCAGACTGGTGCACAGCAGTTCAAAAACAAGGGAGGGCTGTTAAACTGTCACATTTTCAAGTATCAAAGTTTTACAGAAATGGTGACTTAATCTAAAACCTTTATTGATTATATCACATATCCTTGTTTCTTGGCTCATCTACCTTCAGTGAATATTTTTAATCATGTTCCCAGTGCAAATATGCACGGCAAGAAAGCTGAAATGAGTTTTCCATTACCACTTAGCTCTCATCAGGCTTAAATTTTGCTTCTGCAAACTTTGATTGTTCAAAAATGCACCGAAAATACCTTTAAAGGGTTTTCATTGCCTGACATTAATTTCCTTAAATATGTAAATATTAACCAAATATTTTTGTAGGGTTGTCTGTGTTGAGGCAGTAGGAGGTTGAATAAGTATTAAGCCCCCAGGTAAGATTCCTTGTCTAATGCAAAATAAAGCCACATGGGCCCACAGTTAATACAGAAGGCATAATTTTCCAGAAAAAGAGAAGTTTGTTATGCATTCCTTTTTATGTGAAGATTTCTAAAGTCAGCAAAGTTTGTGTCCTTGCCCAAATACCCAGAACTGGAAGATCTGCTGAGAGCTGCAGAACTCATCTCAGAAATGCAGCTCTCTGGGCCCCATTGTCATTATCTGATTTAGAATGCAAGATATATCCTTCATTGGAAGATACAATCTACATTTCCCAGTGTGTTAATAACTTGACCCCCTCCAAAGGTCCTGCTGTGTGTATTGAAGCTGTCTATTAATTCCCTTGTGGACTGCTGGTTTTGGTATTTAATCTCCAGGAAGAATTTAAGAAGGTCAAAGTCCCCTTCTTTGAGGAATGCCATACAAGTAATAAAACAAAGTACATTTGCCCCTCAAAGAGCTAGAAGTCTGGGAGCTGTGTTGACAAGAGACCTTTGGACTATTTATACTGCTATTAGAAAGAGGGGGAAGGGCAGGGAGATAGTTACTGTAGTTTAATAAGTATGGGAAGATGGTTAATACACATGGAGTTTCAGCCCCACTGTGACATTTGATTTATGTTAAATATAGAGAAGGGGTCAAGATCTCTTTTCACACCACTGCAGTCCTATGGACCCCCTCAGTCTGTGCATGGTGGCTAGAATCTGGATGATGCTGGATTTCTTGGAGCAAACAAGTTTAGGATGTAATAAAAACTCAGCAAAATTCCCATCTGCTCACAGAGTTTCTGGCTAGGTCTGGCTAGGACATCAGCACAAAGCATCACTAAGCCCAAAGACCAAACAGAAAAAATCCCTAAGAGGTGTACTTGACAGCACTGGCTCAAGCCTAAAACCCAGCTTCAAGCAGACCTTTCCCTGTGTGCAGAGGACTTCCGAGACAGCATTAGGGCCTCCCTACTGCTGAGAGAAAAAAAAACCAAAACCCACACCAAATCATTCAAGGATTAGAATTTAGCAGGTGTTAATATAGAGGCTCCTTGGTTGGAGACTCACTGGGCACTTTATGCCATTGTTTCAAAACAGCCATGGAGATATAGCCAAAATTTCCAAAGGTCATTTCCAAGCATGGATCTGTTGCAGTGACTCTGGGCACATCTGAGGTTGCTGCAGAGTTCTTGGGCTCATACGGCGCCCATGAACAACTCATGCCTCACAGAGTAGGGCCCAGAGGGTTGCTGATGCTACATGGTATTACCCCAGATCTCTGATTAGGTTACTGGACTTTCTAGCTCAGCTTTCCAAGAAAAATAGAGTAAGTACGATAGCACAGTTCGTTTGCGTGGTTGTTGATCCATCTGTCCCTTCAATCCTGATGCCCAGTTCCTGTTAGGTTTTGGCAGTAGAAGACACTTCAAGGCATCATGTTCCTGCAAGCTGATTTAAATGCATGAGGTAAAGAGAGCCTAGAAATACCCCCACAAAATAAAAGCTGCTACATCACCTCAACCTATTCAACTCCAGGAGATGCACAAGGACAGGACACCAAAACTGAGACTTTGGTTGGTTCAGTGGCTTGTGAAGCTACTTCCCATGAACACTGTAGGCCAGGGAGAACAGTAGTGAGCAGCCTTGTGAAAGCCTGAAAATCCTCCTAAAAAAGTTGTGTAAATGAAATTTACCCATTAATCTGTGAAGAAAGCACCTTTTCAGCCCAGCTTTCACAGGGAGATGAAAGTTAAGGCTGCGCATACAAATTCTTCATGATAGATCCAACCCCAGTGTGTGGTCAGGTGCCCATGGCACACGGGCTGTGTGCTCCCTGGGGCTGCAGGACAATGTCCCCCTGCACCTTGGCAGAGGCAGCATCCTCCCCCTCCTGTGCCCTCAGACACGTTGGGCGCTGTCTCTGCAGGCACCTTCGCAGCCCAGGTGTGGGCAGATAATGGCTCGGACTTCCCTTTTACCGCTGCTCTTATTTTATCTGCACCGAGATACCATCAGCAACAAGGCAAGTGTGGGGAGATTTCTTTGACAGTCCTCTCAGACATCTGATTACAAACGACCTGGGCTTATCCAACGCCTCCCCTGGCTGATAACTTCAAAGGGACTGGCTCTCCCTTCTCTTGCTTCAGCTGCCCAAATAGCTCCCTTTCCAGGGCTCTGATTTTGGCCAGACTTTTCATAAAATGCATCAGTATCACTGCGTTCACAGGGCTGGATCTGAAGAGGAATCTGGGCTTGTGGCCTGACAAGCCTAAACTTGGATGGGCAAATCTGCTGAAAATTGAAGTTTTATGAACTTTTCAAATTATTTTTGTGTGTTCATGGAGTTTAAAAATTTGATTGAGGTCATGAACCTTTCCTCTCCTTCTCCTGTCATTTGAAACTAGGGTTTTTTCCAAGAGTGATTAGTTCCATTAAAAGAGTATTTTCTGAACTAAATGGGAGTTCTGTGCTACTGCAGGTCCAGACAGGAGATGTGATGAATCACAAGATGGAAGAAAACTTTGGAATGAAAAGCCCATCACCATGATTAGAAAATATGCATAAAATCCTGGCCCAGTGAAGTTAGCAGCAAAATATTATTGCCCTCTGTAAGACCAGGTTTTCATCAGCTACTTTTTTGTTTCATTGGAGTTTTTCTTCTCTCCTCCTCCTCTTGGGATCTGTGTTTGTTTTCCTTCAGCCCACTCAAAGGCTTTTTTCCCCCTCCTTATTTTTGAATAGTTTTCATATTTCTTTTATCCTCAACTGTTTCTTAGACTGCTTCCCTTTGATAGAACTCAGGCTCTCGAAACATCTTAGTTGAACTCTAAGCAGGCTGAGAATAAGACAAAATAAATTTGCCTCTGGAAACTTCATTCTTTCCACAATTTTCTGTGGCTTTCACCACCATGCCAGCAAAAAATTAGATGCCTTACATGTATTTTGAGAGGAGCTTGGTTTGCAGGGTAAGTTTCCCACTGCCAGAACAAGGTAGGGTAGCTACAAAGCACAATGCACATGGATGGCAGGAGGCAGTGTCAGGGATATTTTTTCCCATTAGGCTGGCTTTGCATGGCAGTGAGAAGTGATGACCACTGAAACCACCCAGAGCCAGTGTGGTCCCAAAAGCTGGCACCACTGGCACTGTCCCCAACACCTAAAATTCTGTCAATGTCAGAGTTGTGACACTCATGTAAACCAAGTGTGGAATTTCTGCCTCCTCCCCATGATTCAGGAGCTGAATCTCTTATTTTCTGCCTGTTGATCTCTCAGTAGAACTGAGAGCCCCTGGTGACAGTGCATAACTGCAGTACCAAGGCACACGAAGGCACAACCCGTGTCCTTGATAGTTTAACAACTTAGTTTAGCTGTTAATGTCTCAGTTTAACAGCTTAAAATTAACTTTGCCATGCTACCAGTTAGGTTTCCTACTGCCCACAGAGTGCATTTAGTGTTTGAGACCTCAGTTACGCCTTCTGAGATG
Source organism: Gymnorhina tibicen (assembly GCA_013399875.1). Lineage (NCBI taxonomy): Eukaryota > Metazoa > Chordata > Aves > Passeriformes > Artamidae > Gymnorhina > Gymnorhina tibicen. The sequence goes on along the minus strand of VXAZ01004440.1, from coordinate 652,867 downwards.
AAGATCAGCCTTCAAAAGAGTTCGCTGTAAAAAAAACATTGCAAAAAGAGTGATTTTGCACATCAACTTTGCTTTCAAAAATTTATTTTATGTGAATAGCTGCTGCCCATAATTCCTTGTGATATTCAAACTTTGGAAAGACAATGTTTTTAGCTGATAGCCTGAGAAGTTGCTGGGGTGATAGTCAAAGAGCCTGAAATCCTCTGTGCATCAAGCATTAAGAAAACAATCCCAGCACTTCTCCAAATCAAAAGGGCACCTCTAAATGTGTTCACCCCTTCACGTCCCCCCCAAAGCTGGGGGGGCCTCCAGGTCCTGCATGCTGGCTTCTGCAGTAGAGAGGGATGCTCTGAGCAGCAGACCCCACCAACCACGCTTGTCAGGTGATGGATGTGGTGTGCTCCAAGCTCCTCTCTGCTTGGGCCTGTTTCAAGTACCTGGGTTATCAGGGTGCTGCCATTATAAATGTAAACTGCAAATGGAACATCAAACAACAGCCCTGTCCTGCACAACGTCACTGTCACGGCTTGGACAAGGAGGAGCTGCCTGATCATTTCCAGCTCTCAAACTGCTGGGGAAGGGCTGGGGAGTGACCGGGATAAAGAGCAGCATTCACAACAACCTCAAACCCCTTCTGCAGGAGGGCTAAGGTCACATTTTACTCCTACACCCAGCTTTGTTATATTAAGTATAATACTCTTTACTTTATGAAAACAGGTTAAGAAGAAGAACTGGAGATATTTGGATAAATGTACAAGAACAGGGGGATTAAGAGGCCCTGTCAATTAAGGTGATCCCTTTAAGGTTCTGCCCTTTCACCCCTGGAGCTTGGCTTTAATTCCTGCTCAGACTGATGTGACTAAACCCCTTCTAATCTGACAGCTGATACAGGTCAGAAGTTAAATGTGTCCAGGCAGCAAAGAACACCATTCTCATGGTCTCCATCCACAGGAGTCACCCTGACACGGCAGCCCCAGGCACCCCTCACAGCAGTGAGAGGGCTCCCTGCCTTTTTGGCACCTTGTGGTGCTGCGTCTCCAAATTTGGCTTCTTGCAAATCTTGCCCTTCGTGGTTTTGTTCCCCCTGTCCTTCATAATGCTCTGGCCCCATGAGTGTGCTGCAGGGCAAGAAACACCTTGTTCCTCCCCACCACAAGGCTTACCCTGGCCCCCAGGCTGATGTTTGGGTATTTTCCACACACGGCTGTGTGTTGTGGCAGGCACCATTTGTAAGCTGTGACCCTGGTCCAACTGCAGCACATGTGGATGGAAAGAACCAGGCTGTGCCAAGCAAGCAGGCTGGGGGATCCTCCCACCCAGCCCTGCGGTCAGAGGTGTAGCTGCCACAGCTCTGGTTACAGAGAAGATGAGTAGATTGCTTCAGAGATCATCCACCCACCTCATTTAGACACCTCTGCTGGAAGGGGCTGTGTGTGTGTAAGTGTCTGTCTCACATGCTGATGGTGAATGGGGCTGACACAGGGTGCCTCAGTCTCCTTAACCAGCTGGTGACCGGCCCTGAGGCCAGTGAGATGGATCTGCTTCTTGTTACAGAGGCTTGCAAAACCTAAACCAAACCAGAGCATGTTGTTATCTAGAAGTGAATGTCATGTCCTAAGGAGGATGCTGAAGATGGTTTATGAGCTGTGAGATCTTCCAGCTTGCACAGTAAACCACCATCAAAATCCATGCCTCAGCAGTACTGAGGTTAGTGATAGCCAGGGCTGAGGGCTGAGCAGGCTAACTTGAATAAATGTCCTATTTGTTAGCAGTATGAACAAAGGAATTGTGACTCTCTGAGGCTGTGTTTTACCCTGCAAACAATCCCTCTGGGCTAGTCTTGAGACCTTGCTGGGATCTGTTTTCTCTCTAACATCTTGCATTTGTTCTGGTTCAGAAGAGGACTTTGAAACCCAGCAAGACTGAGCAAGCAGCTCTTTCAGACCAAGCATCACTGATAAAATTCACAATGCTTATGCTGAAAAAGCAGAAAAGCCTTGTTCCATCTCAGGTAACTAAATGTATTTCTGTGTCAGAGCCACGCAATGGTTTCTTTCTGCTTCTTCTGTGGCCGGGCATAGCAGCAGCACAGGTGGGGAGAGGGGGCAGCTATTGGGACATAAGCAAGGAGGAACAGAAGCCCAGGCCCCACATCCCTCAGAAGTCCTCTTCTACTGGTCTATTCCTACTTTTCTGCTTGTGACTTCTTTTCCCTTTCTTCGTCCTCTTTTCTGCTTCCTGGGTTCTCACAGCCTTTGCAGGTAACAGCCAGACATTGTCCCTTCACCTCCAGAGCCATGGAACTGCTGTGTGCCTTCAACAAGCCCACCACACAGGCTCCTTTTGCTGCAGCTGCAGGGGCCAAAGTCCTGCTTGCAGCCCTGTCTTGCAGGATTAATTTCAGCAATGCATCAAGTTGCTTTTCCTGAGCATCATCTACAGGAGCTGGATGACCCTGCATGCCTGCCCTGGCTCAGGGGCAGTGCAGGGTTTGCCTTCCCCCACCTTGCTCTGCAGATGTCACAGCCCCAGAGAGGTCTCCAAGTACACCCTTGGGAACCCCTGGGGTACACTCAGCACATGTAGGAGGGTCTGACCACAAAAAGAAAGCTTGGATCAGTGCTTCAATATTTAAAGAACAAGGAACATAGGAAGGCAGATGCCATTTCTCAGCCAGCCAGATGTGGACAGTAAAGTTGCTGTAGTCAGGGTGGGTTTGCCTTACTCTACCTCCATGCTCAGCAGCTCCTCTCAGCACATGGTCTCGATTAAGCCCCATTCTCTTTTAAGCCATTAAATCATCATGAGCTCTCCAGTCCCGCAGTGGGCTCATCTTGGAAAATCTTGCAATAGCTCCAGTTTCTGCCAAATCATTCAGATCTTAGCTTTCAACTTGTCTTTCACCCCAGGGGCTTGGCTTCCCCATTGGTAGAAGGATAAAGGTCTTGCACAAAGGCCTCGGGAGAGATGTGCGTGGGCTCGTTGATGCTGATCTGAAGCAAAGACGGAGTTTGTGTGGGGGTGTGCTTATGTAAAACTCAGAGCTCCAGTTCACCTCGGGGGCCACCCACAGACTCCAAAATTAATTATTTGCTCGTATATTTTCCCCACAATAAGATTCATTTGTGGGGACGGGAACACAGACCTTGGGGGTGGTGAGCTTTGCCGTTCAGACAGATGTTTAGTTTGTACTTAAATCTGGTCCAAACCCACTTTTGAATGGTTTCACAGAGGTGTGCTGATGATCTGGGCATGACCTGATCTCTTCGCTCATCTGTGCTGTATGGAGAAGGTGGTCTTCTCAGGAGTGTGATATGAATTCTTAATCCTGCCATCAGTTTTATGTTCCTAGATTAAGGAAGTCTTGGTCACTTTTTAATCCTCCAGCAGACCAAGTGCCAGGTCTTGCACAGTGTGGTTGTGACCAGCTCACTAAGGTAGGTGTGATGAGAATAGTGCTGTCAGCCACCTTGGCAAGCAGCCCATGGAAGCCAATTAGCACTGGGCTTGGTTAATGTATGTTCACACCACAGGGTGACAATTTTGTCACAGTAGAGGAGCTCAGGGAGCTAAGACATGCAAGTGGAAGCTTTAACAGCACATGCACAGCCATCCCTGCCTTGTCCAGGGGAAGCACTGGGATATGTGCCATGGCTGGAATCTCTGGGCCCAGGCAGTTGTCCTAGGGGTACTCCTGTTATGCTTTTCTCATGGTGATCCATCAGTCTTGCATATTCCCTGTGAGGCTTATTTTAATGTTACAAAAGTGTTCTTAAAGTCATTAGCAGATGTACCATATTTTTCAAACAGATCCTTTAAGACTAACTTCATTGTCCAGCAAGCTATGGGTGCAGCCTTTCAAGTCCCTGTTAAACAAACAGCTGCTGATCGAGACAGAAGCAAGCCAGAAATTAATAAAACCTTCCCTAGACTAAATGGTGAAATGCTGCATAGTGAGTATGTCATCTAATAAATACACCTGTTGAATGAAGGAGTAAGCAAAGAGAAGGGAAACTTTGCCTGAGAGCTCCGTGGGCTGGCTGCCAGTTGCTGTTTGAGCAGCACATGTACCTGCAAGAGCTGTGTTTGTGCAGCAGAGAAGGGAAAGGAAGGATGTGTGCGAGAGAGGCTCCCTCCACTCAACTGCAACCTGCACTAGCCTAGGTCTTGCTCCAAGAGCCCAGTTCCTTAAACTCACCCAAACAGTCTGAACAAAGGCAGCCTCTGTGACTTGGCAGCCCCAGTTCCCTGGAGCCTGGCCAGAGATTAAATCAGTAAATAAAAACATTGCATTTTTCAGGTCTTGGCCAAGAAGATGAAAACAAAGGCCTAGCATTCTGCATGCAAGGATGAACTGACTTTTTTCAAGCGCCTGCTGTCACCAGGCCTTCGCTGTGTCTGTAGAGAGGAAGACAGTGGATGAGGAGCTCTGCCACCTCAGTTCCATGGTGTTGAATGCCTCCATAGCAAACAGCATCCTCACGAGTTACAGAGCAGCATTGCAGCCTGATGTCACAAAAGAGATAAAAATGCATAGACCATGTTGTGGAAAGAGGGGAAAAATACTCTTGAATACTTCAAATCAACAACATTGTCAGGGTCTGTGAAAAGTTCAGTATTGAGGTTCCTCTCTAGAGAAACTTGCCATCACATCCATGTCTCATCTGATCCTTTATCCTCATGTTAGATCACTTCTTTCCAACCCTTCTGCCATTGCAATGTCCCTAAATCTGAGTCCCTCACATAGCAGATGCTAAAGAGAGAGCATCCAGACCTGGCCATTTATACAATGTGGCATAAAGAAGATTAAACTGTACTCCTTACCCTTGCACATTTCCCTGTAAAAGCATATTCCTAAAGTGCTTTGAGATCCGTGGATGAAAAGATCTGTTAATAATAATAATTTATTACTGCAAAGCTATTGCTAAAGGTCTGTCAGCTTTTCCTTTGTGATTGCATACATAGGAGCTTCCTGCAATGTTACAGAACATCTCCCCAGGTTGATACTTGGCAAACCATGTCCTAGTTCTGAGCCATTTAATTTTTTATTCATTTTCTGAAAGCTTGTGTTAACCAGTTTTAACCTGAAAAGTGAAGAAACAGAACCAAAACAATAATACCTGGATTGTAAATGTGCACCCTGTTGATTTACAATGAAATGACTGTCTGGATTAGACTAACTATTGTTCTAGCTACGCTCCACATCACCACTGAATGGGACAGAAAAAATAAATAAAAGGATAGAAGAGATATTTTCTTTTCTATGAGGGCATGGAAAATCATGGTAGCTTAGCACCCCTTCTCAACTACAGCTTTTCCCCTGGAGCAAGTATGAATCATGCAGACAGGAGCACAAATAAATCTTCCTGCAGACAAACTTGTGTCTGCAAGGTTTTCATTTAGTTTGCCTTTGCCAGCTAGTCAGAGTGTGAAAATACAGTAGCTGTTCAGTGAGGTGAGGAATGATCACTTTTTAACTACAAGAAATTAATTTGTAAAAAATGGTTTTAAAGAAAGAAATAGGGCTTGCTCTTTCTGGCAATGCGACATGCTCTGCACAGGCAGTGTGATGGAGATGCTTCCTGTGTGCTGCTCTTCAGTGCTCCCTGTGTCCTGAGGCAGGAGTCAGCAAAAGCAGAGAAGCCAAATGAGAGGGAAAACTGAAAATTCAGTATTTGGGAAAAGATCAAGACCAAGAAGGTGATATGGTCAACATCAAGGCTCTGGGCTGACAATGTCTGCTGAAACCAGGAGTTTAAATTTGCCCTGCCAATAATCTGCAGCTTCAGCAGTGATGGTGCCAGAAGAAAAACCTCTAGCACGATGGGTACAGCACTGTATTTCTGTAAAGGATGGAAATAACCCAAACAAACAGACTGGTTCTAGCTATAAAATTAAAATTAAATTTAAAGAAATACACTCATTCTACTGAACTCTGGGCAGCTGGGATGCCACAGTGACCCTTGGAGCACTCCGATTTCTACCAGAACATGGACCAAAAATCCTGGTATTCCAACTGAAGGAAGGGTGCCTTTAAAGGCATTGGACTTACACCGAAGCTGTTAAAATTGCAATAAAAATTCAACAGTATAAACAAACTGAGCATATACAGTGTTTGATTAAGAACATCACCTTGAAACATCATACATCCCTTCTAATTTTTCCTGAATCCTCTCTAGTAATGAAGAAAAATCAGGAAAAAACAGCTGAGAAAAACAGGGGGACACACACTCCGTCTTACATATATATCCAGGCTACATTCTTCAGCAAAAAGGCAAAATTTCCTCTAATCAAACCAAGTATGTAATTGGAAATGCCTCTGTCAGAAATTGAAAATAATCATGTTTTATACATGTAAAAATGTATATCAATTGTTGATCAATTGTAAAATCAAAGCTGGTCACATTTTGCTATGAAATATCTGAAGATTATCTGGAACTTTTAAAGAGTCATGAAATCTCACAAAAAAAGAAGAGTGATCTGGACTTAGAAACACTCCAGAAAAGATTAAGCTAAGTCTCAGTTCATTTAGTAGATGAGCCACATTTTAGTTAGGAAAAAAACCATATTAAACAACTGAGAATGCCATAAAAATGTTATGCTTCAGCTGTATTAACTGGCAGAAATTGTACTTGCATTTCCAGTAATCTGTGTGAGTGCTGAAAGAATATTTTCAGGACTCAAATTTATCCCCTCACCACAGAGGTTCAATATTACAGAGCAAATATCAGAAAATGTTACTTCAGTTTTCTCAAATAAATTTCAGGAGAAGCATGTTTGTTTGACATTAGAGCATTAGCATATATTCTGCAAAATTACCATGTAAGAATGAGTAATCAAAAAGAGATTAAAATTAAAATATCAACTTTTCATTTATACCTTTATTAGGATTAAAACCAACCTGATAGTACAAACAAATCCTAAGTTTTTATTTTATTTTTCATACTAAAGCAAGAAAAAGAAGTCAAAGGAAAGGCAGAATGAAAGAAAACCTTGCTTGACTTCTGGATATATGTCCTCCCCAGATTTACCAAATCCTGCAGTCCTGCACAGACACCACAGACCTTTGCTGCAGCTGTGATTATGATTCCCCACACTGGGAGGTTCCTGCAGACCAGAAGGCTGAAGTTGAAAACACATCTTTGCATGGATGAACCTGTTCACAAGCAAGGCAAAGCAGCTAGAAAGGCCCTCTCTCACACTCCATCTGGAAAAATAAGCTCTACAGTTCATTTCAGTAATTATTTTAGTACTCAACACAATTACATTACACTAGAAAGCATCCAGAGAAGGAATGATAAACTAATAAGGATATTCTTTAGCTGGGAACCACTTCAAGTAATTAGTTCCTGGTCTGCATTTGACCAGTGTTACTCTGTGCATAGATTGAAACTTGAAAGAGTATTTGCATCAAAGCACACAGGTCCCTTAGCACACAGACCCCACTAAGCTCATTTCCTATCCAAGTGCAGTGTTCAGTTTAAAAGTTAATTCCTCCCCTGCAGAGGTTATGGGCTACAGCAATATTCCCTCCTTTAACGAGGGGGAATACTGCTGTGCTGGGAATATTTCCACGGCCAAATTAAATTCTGGAAGTACTTACTCCCAGCCCAGAGCTCAGTTCTGCGACCTTTCCTTACCTCTCTTTATGGCCTGACCTCACCACAGCAGAGTCGAGCCCATGGCTGAGAACAAAGCATGGGGCCCAGTGCTGCCCTCAGAGATGCTTAAGCAAATCTACCTTCTTGAGCAGGCTGCTCAGGTACTACTGAAGGTGTAGTTGGACTTTGTTGTCAACCAGAGTAGACTGAAAATTATGTATATTAAGACAGTCTTTTACCTTAGCACGTCTATTCTTTTTTTTTTTTAACCTTGTGTCTTTCGAAGCCCTCAAGAAAGTATTTTCAGAGTACCATAAAAAAAAATTAAATTAAAGGAAGTAGACAGAAAACCTCAGACATTTTTCGTCAGATTGAACAAGTTTGACTATCCCTTCATGCTCACGATAAAATACTAAAAACTGATGATAAAAGAAAGTAAGGCTTTCTTAGCTGAGAGAAAGAATGCAAGCATATTTAGGAGAAGCAAGGGTTCTATAAACACATTAAATGATGTGCACTTTGTTTGAGAGCTTTCAACACGGTACACAAATTAAATATTTCCAGAAATTCTGTTGGGCCTGTGTAACAGAGAAGTATTGTGGGCTCTTAAAATGACCTTTCAAATTTAAAAAACCACAAAGGTCTGTATACATAATGGAAAATGTGCCTTGATGAACATAAGGTACTTTGTTGACTGTTTGAAAACTGACTACTGAAAGAATCTCACATGGACACAAAATGAAGCCTTGCTTTACTTATTTTTTTGAATTCTACTTCTCTAGCAAGGTCATGGGTTTACAGATATCTCAAGTGGAAAACGGAAACTTGTACCTCATTACATGAGCAGGCGGATGCAGTGCAGCTCTCTGGCACACTCTGGCCAGCTCTGTCACAGCTCTCACCAAGCATCTGCAGAGCAATGAGCATTCTCATCCAAAGACTTCATTCGCAGCGTTACAGGGTTGTTGGACCCAGCTCATGGAGACTATGCAGAGGGGATGCAGCCCACTCCACCTTCAGTTCTTGCAGCCCTTGGGCAGCCCAGTCCATCAGCCTACCTTGCTCAAACTCTGGCGTTCATCCCAGATGGGCTAAAGAAATGCTCAGATTTTTTGTGTCCCAGCTTCTCGTGGTAGAGGTAGAGACAGATTTCTGTATGCACAATATCCCCACTTCAGGGGACAGGTTTGGCCCTTCACCATTTGACGGGAGGATAACTCAACAGTCACATAGATAAAGAAGGAGGACACCTTACGTGGCACCCCCAGTGCTGATCCATCCCCACGCTTTGAGGCCCTTTGTTAAAGGTGTTGCACTTAGTTCTTGGTCTGGAAAGTAAAGGTTTAGCTTTCTTCACACAACTTAGGGATGCTTCCTGACAGTTTCTGTGCTCAGCCTTGTGTTTTGTAAAACACACTACATTTCAACTCCTATTTCTTTCCTTGTCTACAGCAGCCTTTCCCCTCCTACTCTATGGCCCCAGTGTGCTGATACCACTTTGAGCAAAGAACTGTAAGCACAGCTCCCTCACCCTGTTCTGCTGTAACCTCGTAATCCTGGCTCTGACTCACTGTCACACTCAGGTAACATCTTCCCCCAAAGCACAGGAGAAGTCCCCTTGGTCCCCAGTGCCTTGTAGTGCAGGGCATTGCACAAGGAAACACGAGTGCTTTAGGAGTAGTCTGCCTTGTCCTGTCTCCATGTCACTGTCTTTGAATGACCACTTTCATAAAGCATATTGATGTCTGCCCATGAAAAACATTGCAGGTAAGGAAGGAAGAATCACTGTCCATTTAACCTGCAGTTCTGGGAGGAGCAAGGAGCTATCTGAAGTGGGTTTATGTTCCTGTGGTCTGCAAGGTGGGGGTTGGTTTCCCTCTGTGGAAGTAACAGTGCCTATTCAGCAAGATCAACCGTCCAACTCATGGTTTTATTATTAAATTACAGACCTTGAAGTACTCAAAATAAAAACTGATTAGATCAAAAACTACTTGCTTTGCACATCACCATGGCAATTCCACTTTCTCCATCTAGTTATTTACGATGATGATGGCGTCTGCAATAATCCTTGAAATAGATACAAAGATACAACTTGAGTCAAAACAAATTACAGAAAATGAGTGTCTTAACTGGCAGCAAGTCCATCATCCTCTGCCCCAGAATACCATCTAGGCCCCAAGATGAAAAAACATATGGCCTCGAGAACTAGCACATAGGCAGAATTCAAATGCATTTATAAATGTAATCCAGAAAATCCCCAGTCACTTGCTGCATTACCCTAAAAACCATAGATATATCAGGATATTTTTGCTTAATAGTTCTCCGGATACCCAGAGTCCACCCTAAACCATCAAGTAATGGGACCCAAAAAGTCCCCAGAATCTCATCCCAGAGGTGTTGCAAAGCAATGTTACTCTAGGCAGTCTCTGCTCCATGAGCAGCTATTACATGTACACCTTTCTTTGCAGAATTGTCCCTGGGTGACAACACCAGAGCTCCAGATCACATTGAGTGGCAACCTCTCCCAACCCAGTTCTCTTCTCTCTGTAATTCTTAGCCCCTGGTCAAGAGCAGCCAGTCAGCCAAACGTGGATCCTGAGCTGCCTGACGAAACACAAGCATGCCGGAGGGCAGCCTCCTCCTCTTTCAGCTCAGTGGGGAGCAGGACTGCTACCCTTGTTTCAGATGAACTCCAATGATGAATATCTCTCTCTATCTCTCCCTTTTTAAATGACTTTTAATGTTGGCATCACAGCTTTACCCAGGGATGCAGGCGGTAGGAGACATCCACCCAAACAAACATCCCTGTGACCAAGAGGGGGTTGTGTGCACAAAAAGGTAGCAGGTAGAACAAAGCCTGGACTTTTAGAACAAGCAATGTTATTTGGCACTGTAAACATGAGAACTGCTAGATCCTGTCCAAAATATATGTGGCAGATTCAATGCCCTGAAACATCTTCCACACGCTGTGCTCCGTTATTTTCACAGAACTTTCCCCAAAGCCCAAATTTCTGCATGTTTGTACGGATGTACTCAGTTCCGGGCAGGGTTGCTCTTGGGACGCATGCCCACATAGGCAGGCAAACAAGGATCTTCACAATCAAAGAAGAGCATTCACAGTTTGTCTGCCTTTATTTTACTGTTTATAAATACCCAGTTAGGAATTAGGGGAAAACCACTGTGTGGTTTAAGTAGCCAGTCTGCTGCCACAAAAGATGAATAGTGAATAGCTGAAGTGAATGATTCCCAGAAAACTCATAGTCTGAAAATGGTTTGCCTGTGTTATTCAGCAAATGCTTATGAATAATGAACAAGAAGTAAGAACATGACCAGAGGGTAGATTAAACTGATCGGGGTTTTTTTTCAATTTTAAATACTTATCATGCACTACAGATATAAAAATATATATGTATATTGGAGGAATTTACACACTTCACACTCTTGTGCAAGCATGCACAAGCCAGAGCACTGACAGCAGTGTATCATCCATCAGATGGTCACAAGCAAGGCTGATGGAAGTGGAGGAAATGGCTGTTCATGGGTGCTGGAGTGCAACACCCCTATGTCAACTACATTTTACTTTCTTGTTTCATCTGTCCCATATGCTACAAGCAGGTTATGAGCATGATCAGTACTCCTATTGGAAACTTGATGGCTGTGCATCAGCAAGGCATGTGGGTGTGAAAAAGGGCCAAAGTCTGACAAACTTCTTCACAGTGTTCCTTGTGATACTGATGCCAGAATGGTATCAGGTGAGAGCTGAGACAGAATCATTTTATGAGCACCGCCACTGAAATTTCCTGGCCAGAGACTGTCAGAGATGTTATCTACAAGGAATTCTGCCTCTCATCTTACAGATATTCTCCTCCTGCTCCAGTGATTTATCAGCCCTGAAAGGTAGCCTGGCAGGGATGGTCACCTGCATAACATACGATAACAAATTGTTATTTTTCATTTTTTCAGAGGAGAAATGCATTTTACAAGACCCCTGTTTGCAACACCCTTTGTGACAGCCCTTGGTGAGAAGCCATCATAGGGTCAACCACAAATAACACAAAAATATTTCTTTTCCTATTAAGACATGCTTACTAGGTCACCAAACTCTGACATACTCTGGCATAACCGGGTGGAAACTAGCTTTTTTCAACTGCCAACCAGAAAGAAGAATTTGGGCCCGATTTTTTTTTTTCATTTTTAAATATAGATTGGTTTCAAAATGAAAATATATCAATATGCTTTCCAGACATTCCCACCACTTTTCATCAAACAGCTTATCAAATTTGACCTAAATTGATTCAAGTACTCTAAAATTGCTGTGAATTTACATATTAACTACAAATATTTTCTTCTCAGCTCCATCCAAAACATGTATAACACTTGTAAGAACTGGTGGAGGAAACTGTGACTAGGATACAGAAATATTTGAACATCCAGTGCAAATAAAGTGTAAATGTAATGGACTCACTATTACAGAAATGTCTTGACATGTTTCCACCTGGAGCCAGCAAGATGATTAACTGGCCACATGCACTAATTATTTGAGGTTGATGTTTGCATCAGTACTGTGTAAACTGGGTGCCATTCTGCTCACAAAAAAAACCCATATCAACCTACTCAACTGAAGCCTGGAGACTGGATCTTCTGTTCCTGATGAGACTGGAGATAAGGCACAACAAGAAGAGCCTCTGGGATTTCCAAGCAGAGGTTTGGGCAAGCCCAAAGTAGCCAACAGGTCAGCCAGGGAAAACCCTTTCTGTGCTGGCTCCATCAGCACCCAGAGAGCTTCTCCAGAGCAGGAGTCTCTTGCACATAGACTCCCACAACTTCTGTTCCCCTGGAAATGCCTCTAACAATCTTTTCACCAAATTTTGCTCCAAGACTGAGTGGCTAAAAAGTCTATTAAGGCAAGTTAGGCTTCAAGACCTCCAATACCTGGCATTGTGACATAATCTAATCTTTGGTTACAGCCTGGTGCCATGAGGAGTGCTACTAAGCAAACAAGGATATAGTTTTCTCCTGCATACTCCTTTCCATGTATGTCTTCAGACAGAATCTGAATTTGAATCCCTCCCTCGGATGATAAAACACCACATTTGTTCTTTGTCCATACTTGGAGTAGTATGAGCACGATCAGGGCTGAGGTTTTGCTGAAAGGTGCTTGTTGGCCTGGTTCTCCCTTACATACTGATCAAAAATGATGTCAAAGTTTAGTTGAAATTTTGTTTGTCTTTCAGTGCAACCTATAAAGCCACTTTCAGCTACAGGAGCACTCAGAGGCTCTAGGTACTCTTGCTGCTCAGTGCATCTTTTCATATATTCCTGTCAGCTGTGGCTGAGCCTTATCTGTTCTCTGCTTATGATTTGTGCATTTTAAAACAAGGAGGAAACGACCACCAAGAAAATCCTAACACATTTTTGGAGCATGACAGCCGTGTTATAAACAATAGAAAATTAATGTTTTCTTTCATTGTTTTATTTTTTTGGTTTTGTGGGGCTGGAGGATGGTGAGGGGGGTTTTTTTGGGGGGTGGTGGGGGGTTGCGTTTGTTTTTCATATTTACTTAGAGTTGGCTTTCCCGTGTTTTTCAGGCAGCAAAATTAGATCAGTAGCAGCTTTGTCAAACATCATTTTTTCTTACAAAATGTTCACTTTCTTTCAGAGTCTGTCAAGTTCTCAGGAAGGGCTGAGATCTTGTGGTGGTCCTCAGCAGCCCGGTGCCCGCAAGGAGATTCACGTGTCAGTGATCACTTTGCGAAACGACGCCGGTAAGGCATGAATGGAAGAAAAGCGCAGAGATCAAATGCAGACTTTCATAGCTGTTTGTTTAAACCTGCAACGTGGGGAAAGTGCTCTGGTGAGCTGGCCTTGGGGCCCGGCTGCCCACGAGATGGTGCTAGAAAGCCGCGGATGTGCCCTGAGCGCCGCTCTGCTGTGAGCAGGACCCGTGCGGGAAGGCACCCAGCAGGTTGAGGACGTCAAACACTATACTGCTCTCTCATATTTTAATAAAACCACTCCAGTTTCACTTTCATTTGAAAATTTTAATCCTTGTGAAAGCATGCACTTAATACAAAACAATTCTCACGTGTAGTTAAAACACGGGGCACTGCTTTCTCATGGGGACACAAGGACATCCCTCACAAGGTCCCATTTCTAAATGTTACTTACTTAATTCCAGCTTCCTTTTTTAAAATTTTTTTTCCCTGTTTGCACTGTTTTCAAGTGGTTGCAGAAATTAATCTCTCTTGCTAGTGGACATAACAAACTGGATTCACATTCAGACTATAATCCAGAACTGCTCTTTCTAATGAAAGAGAGCTTCCCTGATACCACATCATTGACAGTGAGATCAGTTTTTGTCCCTGTTTGTTTGTTTCACAGTTGCAGGGATATAAGACAAGCTATAAATGAGGAATCTGTCCCTAAAGCTGCAATCTTGCATAGCCTGGAAAAACATTCTGGGTAGAAAGCAGGGCCACAGGTCAGACCAATCGCTGTAGCAGTCACACAAAGGCCAGCTGAGGTCAGATAATCTGTAATATGCAGATATTTCCATGCCGGAGCACTGGGTCCTGACACAACTCTGTTCCAAACACACAGCCAATATTTGCTATTACAGATCATTTATTAAAGCTTGGCCAATCAAAATAGGAAATTTTATGCATGTGAAGATCTCTATATTTTGCCAAAAGTAGTTCATGCATGAGAAATATTACATAAACTTTCTGAACATATATCAAAAAAAATATTACAAGCTACAGGAAATATGCTAAAATCACTCCCATGTTTAGGATTACTCTGATGGTTATAAAAGTGTCTCCTCTCATTTCCTTCAGTTGAAGGAACAGCTTTGCCTTGGTCATTTTCTAAAATCATGTTTCTAAAACCATGCCAGATTATTCTTATATCCAGCAGAACTCCAAAAGGCACAGCACAAAGTCCAGACACCTGCACTTGTCCAGACCAAGTACACTGCTGAGCTGGATCCCCCCAGGTCAAAAAAACCTTCTGAGCCAATTTTCCAGTGTTGATTGATGCTGCCCCTACATAACTATGCACGACAGAGCCTTCCAGCCACCATCTGCAGCGGCCACCATGTGTCTGCAAGTCATGCCAGCCCTTTAAAGGCAGGTGTCAACACTCTTCACTGAGCATGATGACAGCAGGGCTTGAACTTCCACCGTATGTGGCAAAGAGGGATGAAGTCACATATTTGCTTCACTTGATGTGTGTCAAGCTGCCCTTGCTGTGTTTCTGACTATACTCTTTTCACAGCACGATAGTGGCTGCGGTATCATGACATGCTTGCAGGGTTTATGGTCCTCTAATCTGCTTTTTATGCTGCAGCATGGACACAGCAGGGCTTCGCCTCACAAACTAAGACACCTACATTCAGCTGTGAACTGAACTGCACCCACAGAGCCTGACAGAATGTTGTTTTACTTCGAGAGGTTTGGGATTATGTCCCAAGACTGATGAAAATGCCCTGATATCCACAGGTAGAAACATCATCTACTACAAATAGTCATAGTTCACTCAAATCCAACAAAAAGGTGTTTGAAAATGTTCTGAGTCCTAAGTCTACCCTGACAAGAAAATTTGCTCAGCTCCGTCAATCTTTCACAAGAAGTGATACAGAGATAGTGAGAGCTGAAAGATCAGAAATGAAAATGATGACAGAGGTAAAAAAAATGAGCAATGGGAAACACTGGAACTGTGTAATTCAGTGAAACAGAAAAGTTACACGTTTAAGAATTTTGTTAAAATGAACAAAAGGGTTTTTGTAACACGTTATCTCTGGCACTTAATGCCTCATTACTGCATTGAAGCCAAGCATATATCAGGTTTCCAAGAGGGCTTAGATATGGATAAACAAGATCCATATGAAGACACAGATCATTAGAATGGGGGGGGGAGGGGGGGATCCCTTTCTTTTTTTAAAAATACATTCTCATGTGACTCAAATTATTCCATAACTGTGTGTTGTTGGACTTCTTGCACTACCCATAAATAACTCATGGTTTGTCACAGAAACACTTTTCTGTTGCCCCCATGGCCATTTTTGTGGGGAGAAAGAGTGCAGGAGAAGTAAGGAGTGAAGAAGCCTACCTCCAAGTCATGCAGAACTGGTCAAGCTGACTTTGTGGGGTCCATCCAAGTGAGATCCTATGGAAAATAGCCTTGGGGAACCCCAGCTCAACACAGGCAAAAGTCAGCTAGAACTGGCTACTGCTATGAAGGATAATGAAAGTGGTCTTATAAATACATTAACACCAAAAAGAAGGCCAAGGAAAATCTCCATCCTTTATTGGAGTGATGGGGAGCATTGTCACCAAGGCTGAGGAAAAGGCTGAGGTACCTAATGCTCCCTTTCCCTCAGTCTTTAACAGAAAGACAGTTTATCCTCAGGGCAACAACGCCCCTGGGCTGGTGGACAGACACAGGGAGTAGAATAGATCCCGTACAATCCAGGACTTAGCAGTTAGTGACCTGCTGAGCCACTTAGACACTCACAAGTCTATAAGGCTGGATGGTATTCCCCCGAGGGGACTGAAGGGGCTGGTCAAAGAGCAGAAGAGCTTGCTAAGCCACTCTCCATCATTTATCATCAGTCCTGGTTAACTGTAGAGGTTCCAAACAACTGGAGGTTAGCCAGTGTGATGTTCATGTACCAGAAGGGTTGGAAGAAGGATCTGGGGAACTATAGGCCTGTCAGTCTGACTTCAGTGCCAGGGAAGGTTATGGAACAGGTTGTCTTGAGTGCCATGACATGGCACGTAGAAGACAACCAGGGTTTAGGAAAGGCAGATCCTGCTTGACTAACCTGACCTCCTTTTATGACCAGGCGATCTGGTCATAAAAGGGCTAGTGGATGGGGGAAAGGCTGTGGATGTGTCTACCTGGACTTCAGTAAAGCTTTTGATACTGTCTCCCACAGCATTCTCCAAGAGAAGCTGGTAGCCTGCGCACTCTTTGTTGGATTAAAAACTGTATGGATGGCCAGGCCCAGGGAGTGTTGGTGAATGGTGCCACATCCATTTGGCAGCTGGTTTCCCAGGGCTTGGTATTTGGGCCTATCTTGTTTAAGCAATGATCTGGACAAGGAGATTGAGTGCACGCTCAGTCTGTGGATGATACTTATTGGGTGGGAGTGTTGATCTGCTGGAGGGCAGGAAGGCTCTGTGAGGGATCCGGACAGACTGGATCCATGGGCCAAGGCCAGTGGTCTGAGGCTCAAGNTCAGTCTGTGGATGATACTTATTGGGTGGGAGTGTTGATCTGCTGGAGGGCAGGAAGGCTCTGTGAGGGATCCGGACAGACTGGATCCATGGGCCAAGGCCAGTGGTCTGAGGTTCAACAAGGCCAAATGCCGGACCCTGCCCTTGGGTCACAACAACCCCTGCAGTGCTACAGGCTGGGGAAAGAGTGGCTGAAAAGTGGCCCAGTGGAAAGACCTAGGGGTGCTGGTTGACAGATGGCTGAACATGAGCTGCCAGTGTCCAGGCCAAATGGCATCCTGGCTTGTATTAGAAATACAGCATGGCCAGCAGGACTAGGGAACTGATTGTCCCTCTGTGCTTGGCACTGGTGAGGTGCCTCACGTGCTGTGTCCAGTTCTGGGCCTCTCGGTTTAGGTAGGACATTGAGGTGCTGGAGCACCAGAGAAGGTGCTGGTGTCCAGAGAAGGACAATGAAGCTGGTGAAAGGTCTACAGAGCAAGTCATATGAGGAGTGGCTGAGGAGTGGTCATATGAGGAGCTGGGGGTGTTTAGCCTGCAGAAAAGGAGGCTCAGGGGTGATTTTTTGCTCTCTACAACTGCCTGAAAGGAGGGTGTAGCCAGGTGGGGGTCAGCCTCTCCTTCCAGGCAACCAGTGGCAGGATGAGAGGACATAGTCTCAAGATGGGTCAGGGTAGGTTTAGATTGGACATTAGGAGGAATTTTTTCACTGAAGGGGTTGTTAAGCATTGAAACAGGCTGCCCATAGAGGAAGTATAGTCACCCTCCCTGGAGGTGTCCAAAAAACAACCGGATGTGACACTCAGTGCCGTGGTCTATTTGACAAGGTGGTGATCAATCAAAGGTCGGACCCGAGGATGTTGGAGGCCTTTTCCAACATCAGTGATTCTATGATCCCGTTGTCTGCAATCTTTCGTGGGTGGGAGGTTACCACAGAAAATTCTAATGTGCACAAAGGACCCAGCATAGAAAGTTTAAATAACTCATCCAAGGTCACATATCAAACCAAGGAGAAACCCCTGGGCCCCAGGTGTGTATTTTTGCCAGTGCTGCCTGTCTCCTGACATGGAAACACAACAAAAAAATGAGGACGGGGCCATGTGGGGCTTTTTCTCCATACATGCAATCAGATATACCTCTTATCCCTCTCAGCCCACTTCAGACATCACGTTAAACACCCTTTCCAGGCCGTGTGCCCACACGTGGAACAGAACCATCTGGGGCCAAAAGAACTTTCCCCAGTCCCTGCGGCTCGCCCACAGCATCCTCACCCCGAGCCCTCCCTCCCGCGGGTCCATCACCTTTGCCGGGGATGCGCCGCCACCTGCGCTGTGCTGAAACCCTCCCGAACACACCCCGGCGACACACACACCCCAGGCCGAACCTGGGAGCCAGCGGGGAAAGGCTCTCCTGCCCTCAAAACCACCTCTTGGAAAAGGGCCGGGCAAAGGGAGGATGACGGTGGCCAGAGGAGAGCAGAGTGATGCTCAGAAATCCCTGAGCAGAATGTGAAGGGGAGGATGATCCCTGATGTGGGGACAGCATGGTGACACTCACAACATGAAGAGGAAGCACAGAGCTGGGCATGGAGAAATCGGCCTGGCCAGGGCTGAGGTGCTGCAAAACCAGGAGCCAGGCCTGCCTCCCTCCAGTGCCTGGCACCAGCTTAGAGACCACCAAGTTTCCTAATGCAGGCAGGGAGATAATGGGGTGATTTTCCAGCCTTTGCCAGCTTAAGCCACTCGCAGCAGTGGTCACATCTCACAGCCATCTGGACTCGACTATTTTTAAATAAAAGCAAAATTTTCTTAAATATTTGCTGACTCCAAGAGTTAGGGAGTGTAAAAAACCCTAGCTATTGCAGAATTTGGGGTAATTTGCAAGCTTTAGTGTTGCAAGAACATAAATAGAGAAGTACTGTTATTTAAAGAGGAAGGAAAGTTGTACAAAGTGTTTTAGAGGATGGTTTAAATGTCTTTAACTATAACAACTAATTTCCCTGTCTGAGGATTTTCACTTTAGAGTCACACCACATAGAAAGTTTTTTTGCAGGTATGTATTAGTTTATCAGACACTAAGGTTTCTTTTAGCTCCCAAATAAATTAATTTGTGTTAGAGATTTATAAGCTTTCTGAGATTTTTTTTTTAATTGAAGCATTATCAATGTTTAGTCTTGTAAATGTTTGTATGCAGAAGTGACACACAAGCATCCTTGCAAAACCAGTTCTCAAACTCAGATTCCCTGGCTGGTAACCTCACCTATGCAGAAAATATAAATACGGTATTTCCACAAGATCCAGCATGAAAACCACCAGTCTTCCAACCTCCCAATGCCAGCTCTTCCTCACTTCAATCCCAAACAAAAATCTTAATGGTAAATGTATCATTTTCACTTAGTCTTAAATAGAAGCAACAATTTGTGCTCAAACGATGAAAAAACCTGACCACTTTCCCCCAAATCCCAGGAAATGACAGTATAAAAGATTCATCAAGGTGAAGTTTGTGAAAACTTACATTGATTTAAGACCTGCTTCTAAAATCAGCTGCTAATGACAGACTGAGAGGCCCCTAAACCAACACAGTTACAAAAAATATTAATAGTGAAAAAAAATCAGAAATCTGCAAGCGACTGAGGACTCTTTTCAGTGGAAACCACTGCATGCTAAAGCTTTGCTAAGATGCCAGTGGTAAGTGGTTTGTGTACAGCTTTTATCAAGATACATGTTCCAGGCTTGTAGAAGACAGGACCAATGGTTTGTACTTCAAGGAAATGACGTTGTACACTGATGACTATTTTTAAACGACTTGTTGCTATTGAAACACGAAAGCACTTATCTTTATGTAATTTCCTCTATCTGTATCAACTAGTTGTAAACTTTGTTTGATTTTCCAGATCCTTTTCGGTCAAATGTTATTTAAAAAGGACTGTAGTGTATAGAGAGCTGAGCAGCCAAAGGGCAATTTTAAACCTGCAGGCTGAAGGAGGCTGTATTATAGTCAGGCAGGGAGGAACCTCCTGGCCATTTTTTTATAAACTAATAAAAATTTTGAGAGAAGGTAGCTGATCTTCTTCTTGCTGTATGATTTCTCTTCACCTGGAGCAGGAACCCTTTGCCAACAAAAAAGCAAAGCTGTTTGCAGAAAACAGCTCTGCTCAGCCTTCCTGATCCTTCCTGTTTGCAGAGGAAGGAGGGAGGCAGCAGGATATGCTGCACATGTATTTAAGTCCTTTCATTGTTGTCAAGGAAGTGGTACAAAATCCATAATTGCTCTTTAATATGTCAACAGGTTAACAGTGTTGTGCAGGCTGTATCTGGCTGTGCAAGCAAGGTGATATTTATATGGCTGGATAGTGATAACAACACCTGGATAAGTTCTGATTCCTTCTGGAAATATCATCTTTCCATACGAGTGTAAGCACAGGTGTTGACTTAATTTATCCTTACTGGCATGCTTTTGTTACAGGACACGAGTTCATTCAGAAAATTCAACCTGTAAGTGTGGAATGTCTTCATCTTTGCTCAAAACCCACTGTACATACTTGTCCTTCATAACACATTTTGAGCTTGAGAACAAGTGCTCTTTTTAAAATCCTGTCCTCAAAAAATGCTGGAGAAGTCTTTGAAAACTCGGAAGTCCGAAATGATGCAACATTTTTTCTCTTGTTCTCTGCCTGGGAAGGGCCACTGGACTGCAGAAGGGTTTTGAGGTGGGCCTCCAGGAAGTGTCTCTGGGTGCTGCCCTCCCTCCCAGCACCCACACATGGAGTGGGTGGCCCACAGTGAATGTCAAGGACCCGCTTCAGGGCAGGTGCAGGTTGGGGACTGTGTGGGCCACTAGAGAGAGAGGTCAGAATGACTTCCTATGCTGGTTTTTGGCCTTTCAGTCCTCTCCTAGGGCATATGCTCTAAAAATCCATTATATCACAGCACAAGAAAGTACTGCCACCCTGTGAGATGCCGGCAAAGCTCAGGCATTCTGTAAGCAGAAGGAATAATTGGGTTATTTTTCATTGCTGCATGAGGAAGAGACAGGGCCAGCTCAGTGGTCTTACTAACAAGAATTGGATCAATACTCAAGAAGCACTTTAAAAATTTTTTTTTCTGATCACAAAGTCTTCAGAAGCAGCTGGAATTGGCAAGGGAAAGGTATCTTCTCATACCTTGAGGTTATTTGCCAAATGTTGAAGGAGGGATCCTGTATAATATGTGATCTGTAGGTTTTTTTCCTGTGCCTTTCTGAATGAACACACCACATCCAAGCTTTTGATCTCTTTGGGCAAAACAGCAATAATCAACATTTGTGTTTTGAGAGATTTCAGTGGTAAATGGGTTGGGGTTTGGGGGTCGAAGCTACCTTCTTACAGTCCTTCTGCACTGATGGCTTGGAATGCACTGGAAAGCCTCTGCACCTATTGGGCACTTTTTTGGCCATGAACACATTTCCTAAATATTACTTCGAAGTGATGACACAAGCTAAGAGTAATCCTAAAGACCTTGTTTTATAGTTTTGACTAGGATTAAAGCATAAATAAATTAAACCAGTCACTGAGAACAGTGAATGAACTTTTTTACAATTCTGTATCTCTCTGTAGCTCTCCTTATTTTCAAAGGCCATTTCCTTCACTTTATTTATTTTTATGCCAGCTTTTGTTGCTTTGTCCCTTGCACTCCACCCTGAGTGACCTCACTAGAAATTCCAGGTATGTCTCAACATAAAGTTTGCAAATTCTCCCAAGTCTCCAAGAAACCTTCTCCCTGCCCTACTTCCCCAATTACTTTCCATTTGGTCATAAAATGTGGTTCTGTCAGTGTTCTTTCCAGTGTTGACCCCAAGCACCAGAAACGTGCTGTGGCCAGTCTGATCTCAGCCTACAAGAGCAAACATCTGCTTCCTCCTGTGCTGTGCAGAGAGAACCAACTGGGGCTGACTCAAGCCTGGTGAAACTCTGGGTGGTGTTACTATAGGGGAAAAGTAATTTGGAGGAAAGTGAGACCAAGAACTCAAGGGAGAAGTAGAAATGCTGCATATCAGCAGAGGTGTGGAGAGTAGAAAGTGCCAGATGGATTTGCACAGCAGTGTGGTGAATCAGCATCAGGGCTGTGCCTGGAAACCTCTCAGTGCCACCCAGCCACCAGGACCAGTGAGAGCTCAGAGATGCACTTGGGTACCCCATGGGGAAGTAGATGAAGGAAGAGACTGAATGAAAGAAGAGAGGATTCAAAAGAAAATGGAATTGGGCTCTAAAATGGGATGGAAAGCAAGCCACAGCTGTTAGAATGTCCATCCACAGCACACTGAGACTGCAGGGTTGGGATTGGAAGCTCAGCAGCAGTGCAGCAGAAAGCTCTCCAGTTCCCTATCCTTGCCTGTTCACTCTCATATTCATTCAATTTTATTGTGATGTCATTTTAAAATCAGATATAGTCCCAGGCAGGAGGGAGACACTCTCTGCATGGGGATGGAAACAAGTGTCAGGAGCAGGGCCAAGAGCTCCTTGTTCAAGCTCTGTAGCAGGGATGTGCTCACACGACTGCACCTGTGTGAACCTCACTAGGCAAGGTAGCATGGAAGGACATAGCAATTATGTTTTTATTCAAGTTTTTGTGTATTTATTTTTTCATCTTGTGAATCTAGATCCTCCTGCTCCTACTGCACAAATATCTGGGGTCATCTTTTAAGAGTTTTCTGTTTAATAAAGTTCAGTTGTAGTGGATTAAATTTACGTTACTGATAAGTTGAGAAGTGTGTGCCACTTAAAGCAAAGCTTAAAGAGTTTGTCTTTGCATAGAGGATATTTATGTGCTTTGTGGTTCATCTTTCTTCGAGTCACATTAATTCTTGCATCTGAAGTTTGTTTTATATTTTGTGGCAGTAATGCACGTAAAATGCCTGTAACACCAAGATATTTATATTCCTATATATAGGATATTATATCCCCTATCTGAAACATAGGGGAGACCGTGCTGCGCTTGGGGTTTAAACAAAGCACTCGGTACCCCTTGGCAGGACACTTGTTCGTGTCCCTCGGCTGCCACGGCCACAGGTCAGCGAGCGGAGCGAGACAAGGTGGCAGCCACAGGTACCCACGGGCAGCACGTAACCCCTGCATCCTCCCCTCCTCCTGCGCAGGCCCGGACACAGCCCAGACCCAGAGCATTCCCAGGGGAAAGCAGGGAGCTGGCGCAGGGCCGTCCAGCCCGCCCGCCCCGCCTCCGGCTGCGCTTCCGTGTCTCCACGGTACACCGCGGGCTGCGGGGCCGGGCCTCGCTGCTCCCGGGCCGCGCTGCTCCCGGCCACGAACTGTCCCAGGGACATCACTAGATGGCGATAGAAGTTTTAAAACCCCTGAGGGTTTGCACAAGGCTGCGGTTCAGGCTGTAGCCCCGAAAAGGGGCAGGACCTGCAGCTTGGGCTGCTGAGGGGTCTCTTCAGCTCCGGCCACCGCCCCTTTCCCTCATAGAGAGCCAGTACGGCACTGTCGGCTCTGCTTCTGTTCCAAGGCAAGAATCCAGCACGCTGGGCTGGAGATACAGAGGTAGCTGGAGGGCCTCTCATGTGCCAGCGAGGCAACGCAAGCAATCTACACCTGCTGCTGCTCCTGAACGTGGCTGAGTGACCTGAGCTTGGTCAGGGGACCAGAATAATAACGCTGAGGCGCCCAGACTGGCATTTGCCACGTCATTCGGGAATATCAGTCTTTGGGCTCGCTCCCAGGCTGCAGCACGCTGCCTTCTCACCAGTCAGCCATCCCCACAGCCCTGGCCTGGGGCATCTCCGTTCTGCGCTCAGGCTTAGGCTTAATTTAATTCCATGCAAAAAGGGTGAGGGGGAAATAAAGAAACAGCAAAAAAAAAGAGGTCAAAAGAGGAGAAGCCAAGAAAAATTAAATTTAACTTTATATAAAATAAAAGTCATCTTCGAGGAAGTCTCTTGCCATCCTGGGCTAGTCTCTGAGGAAGCTGTGGAAAGTATATCTCCTTATTATATACTGTAAACATGATTAACTTGCTTTTCTATATAAATGAACCCTGTCATCCGTTGCTGTCAGACAACCTACAGAGAGTTTCAGTTCCAAGTGAATTTAAAAAAATGGGTTGAGCGAATTGTCAGTGTTTTCTGGCCCATGAGGCAAAACTGTGAAGTCACAAAAGGGTTAATTATTGAGAAGGCTTTGGAATATTACTGAAGTTATTATATTACTGCTGCTTGTTGTGCTCTACCAGGGGAGCAGAGGTGGCACCTGTAAGTGATGACAGGTCACCACCTCACAGCAGGGACAGCAGGACCTGTTGAGGCACTGAAACTTGACCCCTGCTCCTCCAGTCCCCATAGCACATCAGCTTCAACATGATACTCACAGACTTGCAGAGACATATTTTGACAGCCTTTATATGTGCCCTTGCTCCAGATTTCCCTAAGGAAACTCAGGAAATAACTGACCTCCCTAAGAGCAGATTGTCTCTTCCTGGGAGTCAAGGTCGAATGTAGGGACAGGCAGGGTCTGGCGGCCTCTCTGCAGCATGAAAATGAGTCTTCCATTCCAGGGTGAAGCCAAGGACAAAAGCAATTTCCCAGGCGCTTCATGTATCACCCTCTAAGTGCCCTGGCTGTTTTATATACCCCAAATGCCCACATCACACAGGAGGGTCTTGCTAAAATTGGACCCAGTGAGCTAGACAGAAAGAAGAGACCGTGGTCTAGATGACAGTCTTTTGTTTTATAAGGGCCAAGTCACAGTCAGAGAGTCTATCTGCATAGATTTCCAAGTTTTTATGTTCTCTATGGCTGTGTGAGCAGGAAAGTGCACATGGACACCAAGGTATTGGGAGCAGGAGTGACCCACCAGCATCCTGAGAACCTGCTGCAGAGGAGGGAGTTGCACCAGCTGTTGAACCACTCTTTCAGCCATGGCTGGGTCATTTTCAGGAGAAAGAGTCTTTTGGTGGTACTGAGAACAGAGAATATTAATTACCCCTGCAAAAATGGCTCAACCACTGCAAAGCCCAGTAGGCAGGGCACTGCCATGCAGGACCCTGGGGTAATGCATCAGTGAGCATCTTCTGTGCTGGGGCAGACAGCCTGGCATGTGCCCTTATTACCAGGTTGGTATCAGCATGGCTTTTTTTATCAGGATGGTGCTCACAGGTGACAACACAAATAGTTGCTCTGTTTTTCCCCAGAAGCAGAAACCCAAACCACATACTCCCCCACCCTCAGTCACTGGTCATAAGCCAGGTGTTTTTTTAGAAAACATGCTGTTAGACTGGTTGAGAGAATTTTATGGGTTTTTCTGGTGCTGTTTCTCACCTCTTGTGGTAATCCAGGTGTGTTAGTACCCACCAAGCATCTAACTGTGACATGATTAAGTGCTGAAAATCCTGGAACATCACAGAAACTAAAAAAAGTACTAAAATTAAAAGCACATTTCTGTGTTTCTAAGGCAGTTTATGAAAAGAGAATGAAACCATGTTGTGTCCTTCCCAACCTGCTCCTCAAACTGGTAATGGGAGCTGAAAGGCAGGAGCAACCTGAGAGAGGAGCAAGAAGAGGCATAGCCCAGTGGTCCCAGGGCTGGGTGCAGTAGGGGAGCCCTTGGTGGGGAGCACTGAGGAGACAGAGGGCAAAACCCTCAGGGTGCATCTGGTGTGGCTGCAAGGGCAGAAGGTTACCTCAAAAGGCAGGGGCTGGTGCACCAAAAACTTACCCACTGTCTGGGATGGGTTCCTGCCAGGGCCAAGGATGCTGCTGGGTGCTTCCCACAGTTCTAGAGGGCTGTCTGAGGGAAGGTTGGAATTGCACCACCTGCTTTTCATGCCACTGGAAACCACTCACAAACCCCTGCACACCCTGGCAGGACTCGGGCTGACCTAACAAGCAGTGTTCTGCCAAAACCAGGGGCTTGGGATCAAATGCCCCCTGCCTGGTGCCAAGGCAAGATCCTGGGAATCCCCCCTGAAGGACATGCGTGCCTGGGAAAAAAGGAAAAGGAAACTCCCTCAAGCTCCAAAGCTGCGTTTCTGCCATTCAAAGTCAATGTCAGTGATTCAGATAATCCCTGCATCCGGGTGGGCACTCCCCAGCCAGACTGGAGGCAAATAACCTGGCTCTCACCCCATACACTGGCAGAAACAACTGCAGTGGCACCAGCCTCCTCCCTTCAGGCTCCACTGAAAGCTCAGGCCAGTCCGGGAAGTTTTAGCTTTTTTTTTCCATTGGTAGTTCAAAGGAGTGAACGTAATTCTCTTTCTCCCGTCACTACCGTTTTCGTGTGTGCTGGAGCTTCTGGTTTCCAGTTACTGCTGAAAGCAGAAGTGAAAAACAGAAAGAAAAGCTTTTCTCAGGGTATTTTAGGTTCGAGCAAAGTCAGGAGGTTTTGGAAACAAAACAGGGGCACTATGAGATAATTTGGTTTGTGCTTAGCTAAAGGCAAATCAAACTTTGACACTTGCCTACCCTGTGAACAAGCCACAAATTCTCCTCCCTCTCGAATACCCGCTTGGTATCAGGGTCCACAGCTCAGTCCCAGTTTTGCCTAGCAGAAGGTGTTTATGAATAATAATATTCTGCTGTCCAGTCAGAATTCCTGTCTGAAGGTCTCAAAAGAACTGCAGAATTAAAGTTTTGCCAAAGTTAGAGCCGAGTAACAACAGAGTAACTCTTTTGTACAGATTTGGTGTTAGCCACCCAGAGATGCAGTGGCAGACATGACAACAATGCTGGAGTGCCTTAGCTAGAGGCACAGCTGTGCTTCACCAGTTCACCCAGCTGTCCTGCCAGTTGTCCTCGTGCTATGGACCAAGGATGCATGCGAGGACCAGGTCTTCAGACAGCCTCTGATAACTTCTGTCACTCAAATATCATGAGAAGTGTTGGAATAGATCCAACAGAAAGGCTCGGATTTTTATGTTGCTCTAAATCAGCCTTGTGTACGATGCTGCCATGTAGTGAAGATGGCCTGGACCCAGAAACCAAAGATGAACAAAGATGTTTCAGGAAAGAAAAAAAAAAGAACAACTGGTCAGGATGGAGAGGTGAGATCCAGATCCATTTATCTGCCTGTACACTTCTTATGAGGGAGGATGACAAGTTTCTGTGCAGAGCAAATGTGTTTGCCAAGAGGAATGCCACCAAGTGAAGATCTGAAAGTGCAAAGATCATCTGAGAGCAGTGAAAGCCTGTGGGTTTTCTTTGTTAGACCAAATGACTGTTCATACTGGAGTAGGTCAGCAGTAGGCTCACGGCAAAGAAGTTTAGGTGATGTCCAGTGGAGTTTTCTGGCCACAGAAAGGAGTGTGAAGCCCTGACTGCAAAGTGAAAACAAAGAGATATTTCAAGACTTTACGCTGTAATGACATTTTGGCAATGTGAGAACTTAAAAGACATGCACAGCATGAACTCCATGTAGCTGAAAGACTAAACTTTAGAGACTGGATCTGTGCTAGCTGATCCTGGTTGATACTTCAAGTTTAAAAAAAAGAAAACTTTGAAACTTAGATCTGGAGAGGGAATTATTCTTGCAGCCTCTGACATATCATCAGAGGAACTTTCCATTCAGCTCCAGTTTTCAATTGCTGAAAAACTTTGTTTGCTGTGCCTACTCTCACTAGACAGGAAGAGAATAGTAAGATAGAATAGGATATACAAGAAGTCTAGTGGGCAAGAGAATGTGCATCAAGGAGAAAGGAAGTAGTCATGCTGATAAGGACAGCTACTAAGGAAATGTTACAGTAAATGAGAGAATTGTGCCTGTTTCCATTAAGAAATATGGTGATGAAAGAAAGAAGGAAAGAGAGACAAAGAGAGAAAGAGAGAAGAACAGAAGGAGAGAAAGGGAGGAGAAGAAAAAGAAAAAAAGATAAAGAAAAAGAAAAAAGAAAAAGAAGAAAAGAAAAAAAGAAAAAGAAAAAGAAAAAGAAAAAGAAAAAGAAAAAGAAAAAGAAAAAGAAAAAGAAAAAGAAAAAGACAAAAAAAGAAAAAGGAAGGAAGGAAGGAAGGAAGGATCATACATAAATACAGTCAGCCCAGGTAATAAAATGGAGGAGTATCTTGATCTTCCAGTGAAAGTCATGAAATCAGCTAGTACAGAGATAGCAGCAGAAATCTCACTTGAAGTTGTAGGGTCAATATTGAGCAGGGAAGAGAATAGTACAGGGGAGGGGATGGAAAGATTTCCTCACTCTGGGAATGGGAAAGAAAGTAGTTTTGATGTGCGTAAAATTCAATTTGTTGAACTGGTCATAAAGAAGTTCTCGCAGGGCAGTGTTAGGAATCTGTTATAAATTTCTTAAGGTAAAATTTGCTTTGTGATAGAAATCTCCTGAGAAGGGACAACAATGAAGTTTTGGAGGCCAGCAGGTTTTTTTTTCCCTTGTGGACTGGATGTGCCAAGGTGCAGGGCCAGTGTGTGACATCCATCCCTGCTGCAGAACCAGACATGTCCCTGCCACATTTCCTCCCTTCTTCCAGGAGGAAGCTGTTGCATGCCCAAGAGGTGTCTCTTTGGTTTCATGACAGATGCTCACAAATCATGTAGGAGAGAAAAAACACAGAGCCCTTGGTAGCCAGAGCAGCAGAAAATGGGCCTTGGGCTGGCAGGGCAATTCCCTATGCAGGTGTAAGTGTTGACAAGTTTACAGGCTACACACTTTCCAAACCTCCAGCAGGCAGAAGACACAGAAGCAGTCTGGAGAAACACCTCTTGAGAGAAATAAGAAGGTGTGGATAGGCTCCAGCCCTAATGGGACGAGTTGGTAACTGAGTGAGTATTTCAGGTGTAAACGGGAACTTAGAGGGGCAAGGAAAAGGCTCTGAGCAGATGAGTTCATGCCTTGGGCACCTCACAGTGCAAGGGGAAAGTGAGAGTGGTCATGAGGCATGTAAAATCAGTCAAGGGATAGTAAAACAAACAGCAAAGTATGGGTTAAATGAAGTGGAGAAAGAACTCCCTGGTTCAAACCCTTCCTCTTTTGTGCAAGGGCTGCTGTGTGATGCAGCAGTGCTGGGGGTGTTGCACAAAACCAGCACTACTGCACATTTTCCCTGACAGTATTTTTACTACATCCTCTTAGCTTCTCTGTACTTCTAGATTTCCTCCAGTTTCTAGGGAAGTCTGGGCATAAAGAAAAAATAGACAGCCTTTAGACATGATCAAGGGTTGGCATCAGCTGATCAGGTGCTGGACATCAGTTCCTATGTCCTTTTTAGGATCTGGCTGCAGACACCTTCCTCCTTTGAGCTCTCAGGAAATCCCCAAGCTAGAAGGGCTGAAAATAAAACTAGCCTAGATTTACAGGAGTACAGAAAGGCACTTGAAAATATAACAGGAAAAAACCTTTTCTCTGCGTTCAGCTAAGTCCGAAAGTGGTTTTTAGAGCAAACTTTCCTCACTGCCACCTCATTTCTGCATTCATCTCATGCATAAGAAAACAGCAGCCTGAGACAGACTTTTCCAAGAAAATTGTCAAGAAGGTGCAAAATGGAAGCAGCTCCTTGCTGAGGGGTCACCTCCTTTTCTCCCTTCATGTGGGCTCACATTGTCCAAGAAAGGTGGGTGGGCAGGGTGGGCAGGTCACAGGGAAGGTGGGCAGCAGAGTACTAACACTTTGGAGCCCATGAGTGCTCACTCCAGCTGCTGGAAGTACACTAAAACCATCGGGGCACCAAGCAGCCTGGGAGAGAAGGCAAACCCTGGGCCTCATCACTCCATACAGGAGAAGGATGAGAGCAGAGGGGATCTGGGACTCAAAAAACATGGAGATGTGAGACAGATGAAGCTACAGACAGGGGTGTGGCTCCTAGAGTGGCCAGCACCATGCTGGGAGCGTGGAATGGACCTGAGACTGTAGCCAGCTCCCGTGTCCTTCCAACACAGCACTTCCCACTGCCATCAGCAGAGGCAGGAGAGGAC
Organism: Gymnorhina tibicen; assembly: GCA_013399875.1. Taxonomy (NCBI): domain Eukaryota; kingdom Metazoa; phylum Chordata; class Aves; order Passeriformes; family Artamidae; genus Gymnorhina; species Gymnorhina tibicen. The sequence continues at coordinate 623,117 of VXAZ01004440.1, read as the reverse complement.
TCTCTGCTGCTCCTGCCCCAGCCCAGGGGTGCTCACAGTGCCCACACTGCCCAGCCCTGCTCAGTGTGGGTCCTCCTGCATTCCTGTGTCGCAGCAGAAATCCACGTAGCTCATGTCCGTAGTACTTCATCCGCTCCTCTGGGGGCAGGGCAGACAAGCTAAATGAGCTGCTGGGAGGAGTCCTGTAGCTCATCTTATGCAACAGGTTAGACAAAATGATAATTATTCCTTTCATATTTTAGGGTTCTGAACCATTTCTTGTCTCTATCTCACACATCTGCTCTGTTCATTTTGCCCTACACTAGAGCTTTCTCCTCTGTCCAAGCTGGTCTGCAGCAAGGCCTGATCCCCAGGACATCTCCACCAACCCTCAGGGACTTCCCAAAACTTTGCTGTGGAAAGCACCTCAGAGGCTGGGGAACCACCTTGGAGGGAGGCACAAGACAGGGAATATGGCATTGCTGAAATGCCCAGCCCAAACTGGGGGGAGCTACATTCCCCCTGCAGTCCTGAGGGCCACAGCTTTCCTCTTAGTGAGAGAGACCATTTACCAAGCAGGACAAATGCAGGAAGATCTCCTGCTCCTGGCAGCAGGCCTGTACAGTCAGTGGTGTGACACAGGGAGTCAGCAACGCACCAGGAGTGAGCCCGTGGGAGCTGTGGAGGTTGTGAATAATCCTGCATGCACCACCCTGGGGTGGAAAGCTGTGTGAAGCTCATCACTAGCAGCAACACATCTCTTTAAGTATATGTGGCTGCCTGTCGACCCAGCAGACGTGAAACAGGTGGGCTCTGTGTGGGGTTTCTGAGGTGCATGCCCAGGACTATGCTGCCAGCTGCTGGGGAGGAGATAATTGTAAGGATGCTGCTGTTAATGAGTGGCTCAGGGCTCAAGTGGCTGAGTGACAGGAGGCAGCTCAGCTGCCATGGCTGGGCTGGGGCAGGAGCAGGCTCACTGAAAGCAGGCAGCTTGCCTGTTTCGCTGCCTAGATAGCTCCATACAGACTAGTGGGATGTGGGCAGATGCAAGGCAAGGGGCATGAAAGAATCGCCCTAGCAAAGGTATGTGTCTTAGGGTACCTGAGGGCAGGGTAACACAAAGTGCACTGTTCCTTTTCTTAGAGAAGAGGAGGGATTTAAAGTGAGAAACACCAGCCTGCTCAGCATGGCACAGAGAGAGTGCTGCTAGCTGGTGTCCTGAAAAGTGCACAGTGCTAGTTAAAGACCTGAGAAGGTCTTATTTCAAATAAAAAAGGAACTTACGTGGATGTTATGGGTAAATGCACCAGGCAAATAAACAGAGTCAGACTACATCCGGTGTCTCTGGACAGCTTCTGCATCCCCATTTCCTTTTGGTGCGTGCATCACCCGATTGCTTTGACTCACACATTGGCACTGGAACAGCTTTGGATGTACTGTCTCGTGTCCTGAGAGGAAATGAGGTGGAGACATTGACATTGCTTGGAAAGTGGAAATAATCCTTAATCATTCGACTCTGTATTACAGCAGTGTGCTGGGAGCCACTCAGCACCAGCTGGTGGGTAGCACAGGACCTGATCCTATAACCTCTGGCTTCCCAAAATACATGACATCCAAGCCAGCCCAGCGCTGCCAGGGTGCTGGCTGAGGGCAAACACAGGACATAGGTCACCTCTGCTCTTCGGCACATTTTGGTACACAGTGTATCTGTGCCAAGCACTGTACCTCTACCAAAGGCTTGTATCCTTCCTGGCTTTCTGCCTGCCTCCTCTCCCAGTAAAACCTTCCCTGGCAGGGGCTGGCAGGAGAGAGGGGAGTGGCTTTCATATAACAGATCGATGATGTGGATTGTACCACTCAGAAAGGCACGGAGGTCCTGGCTGTCCCTCTCCCAGTGACTTCAGGGGAGAGGAGACGGAAGGTGACAGAGTCAGGCAGGAGGAGGGCATGGGGGGACAATGCCCTACTGCATGTTAAAAGTTGCCTGAATAGGGGAAACAAGTCTCCTCCTGTAGCTTCATCCAGGCACAAGGAATGGGAGAACTGCAGGGAGAGGGAATAAAAACCACTGTGTCTTGAGAAGGTGAAATTTATAAAATCCATTCCTGAGACCTTGCGAGATTGGGTAGGAAGCTGAGGTAATCAAGCACAGAAGAGGAAGGATCCCAATGCTCTGGGACATCAGACAGAGGCAAGTGTGCAGGCAAATGCTGAAGGGAGAGAAGGTTTGCCTTTTTGTGCCTGCTTTTTTGTGTGTCAGCCTCTGCTCTGTCTCCAAAACATGGGTCAGTGGGCAACAGGGTGCAGGGTGGCCCAGCTTTCTCCTGCTTCCCCTCGAGGTCTGGTCCCCATGGATCAGGAAGTGTCTCTAGTCCAGCCCCTGCTCCACATGGGGCAAACTGCAAGGTCACACTCAGTTATTTGGGCTATCCCATTCAAGCTTTGAAAATATATCCCCACGTTTGTAAAAATAAAAATTTCCAAACTTAAAGTGACCTTATAAATTAAGCTTGAAACTGTGTCTGCAATCTTATGCACCCAGTTGTTTGTATTTTCAAAACTCTGGTCTGAAACTGTTATGTCAGTGTCAGTGCATGACTTCAGCTGGGAGAGGAGAACCCGGCCGGGAATGTTGCAGAGACAAGTCATCCTCAGCAGGCCCGTATTTAATAGCTGGACATGTTTCCCTGGTGTCTAACTCTGCCTCATTTCTTAATCTTTCAGGGACAGAGGTGATCGTGCTGGGACAACATTTACAAATACAGCACCAATAGTATCATTTTGGAGAAGATGATCTATCTTCATGGCTTCTGGTACTAATTACTCCTATGAGAAGCTTGAATCTGACATCATGACTTTTCTTATAGCAGCCCTATCCAGTTCACTAAAACACTTCCTAAATATAAGTAATAGCCTTTCTGATCAAAAAGGCACAGTGAAGTCCTGTAACCAGCACTATTGCAAAATCTAGAATAGTATCTACTGACATGCAAAGGCTGGGCATGCAAAACATTAGAGTCTAAGGGAAGGCAAAATTCCAGCATACAACAGCTGGAGTTAGCTGAAGTTTGCAAGGAGCTAAAGTTTGGAAGGAGCACTGTATTTCCTTGCATAAATACAGAATTTTCCTCCTTTCCCCAGGCAGCTGAGTGATGAAAGGTCTCTATTGCTGCCCATCTCCAGCAGCCTTCCTACCATGCTGGTTTGGTTTCCCATGTGTCCTAACAAGTGGTCTGGAGGCAAAAAAAAAGTGGCTCTAGCCCAAGACCTGCCTACGGAGGGGTTTGCTGGGTGGCCCCTCCTGTCCTCTGGTATGCCAGAACAAGGGGTGTGTGGGGACAGGCACGTGCACTAATTCTGACTTCAGCCCCATTTACAAATTTCATGGGGTGCAGGAAGAAATACCACACCTCTCTTAGAGATATGTGCGCTCAGAGACACACCTTGAGGCCTCCTCCTTCCAGGTAATTTCTGACTTCTTATCAAATCTGCACTTACCCACACATACTACAGAGAAGACCAAGAGAAGATGCCACAGTTAATACTGGAGTCTTGCTGCAAGGCTGGGAAGTACAGCCTAACTGAGGTACTACTTGCATAAAACAGTGCAGAAAGGGAGACAGATCTTGCAGAACATTTTTAACATTATTTGGCTTATTTCCCTTCTTGGAAATGTTGCTGTTTTGGCAAAATGAGTTATTGATATGTTGTAGCCAAAGATGTTTTCATATTTCTAAGGAAGAGCCAACTTAACCTCAAAGGGTACTTGTTGCTTGCTTTAAAATATCCTTTCTTATGCAGAAAATGGTCTGATTTTCCCTGAAGACAACCCAGTGCATACTTGGAAATGCCATGGCCAACTCTGCCTGAGACAGTGAAATCTGGTCTTCTGTTCTTTCAAAACCACCTACACTTGAACCCACAAGGATGCAGCACATGTGTCCCTCCTCAGAGGGTCTGCAGGGTGGGCAGGGAGCCCGTTAGCCCAGTCATCACATGGGATTTTTAGAGCTCTTTTCAAACACAGCCCTTAGAGGAAGCCTTTTCTGGCTTCTTGCCATCTCTGTATGCCAGAACGTACAGCCGTGGTCCTCACAGTACCTAGCCCCGGTGTCCTAGTGCTCCCAGGGGTCCAGATTGTCCTTGGGCCACTGGCACCTGGGGGATAGGAGTACAGTGTCACCGGGCTGCTGTCGTTCCTGGGGCACGGCCATGCTTCTGGCTCTGCTCAGGACAGCAGCTGGAACCAGACACCTCCAGGCACTGTGGCAGGAGCTCAGTGGGAGAAGGAGGCAGAGGTTTCCAAACACCTCCACCTGTGCCACTACTGACAGATGCCATCCGAGGGGCTGGTGACTGAGTGCAGAGGCAGATCCACGTGCCAGCCTCCCACTAAGTCCCTCTGCATCTGTACTAGAGGGCCACCAGGCTGGCTGGCACTGCAGGATGTGCAGTGCAGACAGTGACTCCTGAGGACCAGACAGAGCTGCAGAGGGAGAGCAAGCGCTGTGAGATGGGAGGGAAGCTGCATGGGTGATGGGGACACCAGGTCAGGCTTGGAAACTACTGTCATTATGCACAAAAATAAGGAGAAACAGTTCAGTTTTTGGAGGGGATCTGTGTACCACTGGTGAATAAAGGCTACTGAAGGAGCATCTGCAGTGATGGTGGGATACAGACACAGGCTCTGCTCAGGGCCAGCTCTGCCATGGGCTTATCTGCACCAGAACCACATGCAGCAGCTCCTGTTCACTTGCAATTTGAACAGGCAAGAGAGGAGTTGACAAAGGGAAAAGACCTACGCTGGAAATTCACACGGGTTTTGCAGGCTTCCTCTTTGGGCAAACTGTGTTTTTCTTTTCTCTCTTTTTTTCATTTTTTTCTTTTTTTCTTCTTTTTTTCTTTTTTGTTTCGTTTTTTTCCTTTTTTTTTTTTGGAGGGGGGAAGGTGTTCTTGTTTCAGCTGGAATAGAATTATTTTTCTTCTTAGTAGCTGGTACAGTGCTGTGTTTTGGATTTAGAACAAAACTCGTGTTGATAACACACTGATGTTTTGGTTGTTGCTAAGTAGTACTTACACTAAGTCAAGGACTTTCCAGTGTCTCATGCTCTGCCAGTGAGGAGGAGCACAAAAAGCTGGGAGGGAGCGCAGCCAGGAGAGCTGACCCTAACGGGGCCAAGGGATGTTCCACACCACAGAAAATCATGCTTAGTATATAAACTGAGGGGAGCTGGTCAGAGGGAGTCAGTTGCTGCTCAGGGATGGGCTGGGCATTGGTCAGCGTGTGGTGAGCAATTGAATTGTACATCACTCATTTTTAATTCAGTTTTATATTTTCTTCTTTTTAATTACAATTACCATTATTATTATTATCATTATCATGTTTAACTTTGTTTCAATTATTAAACTGTTCTTGTCTCAACTCATAAGTTTGGTTTTCTTTTCCTTTTTTATTTTCTGAGTACCTTGTGTTCTTTCTTTCCCTCCAGGGATGGGGAGGGGCTGAGCAAGCAGCTGCACAGTACTTGGGTGCCAGCTGTGGTTAAACCATAAGAGAAGGGGAAGAAAAGTTGACCTTGGCTTACTGTAAGTGAAAGTTAGAGAAAAGGGCAACCCTTTGCACTGCCAGCAGCCTTGATAAGCCCCCAGCTGCGGGGCTGGCACTTCACCTCTGGAGGTTTGATGGATACCTTCCTGTCACCCTGCCCTCTTGGGCTATGCATACACCTCGTGGAGTCCCTCCCTGCTTTCTCTCATTTCCATCTCTCACCCTTCTTCAGCTGCATGACACTTCAGTATGTGCAATCAGCACCAGGAAGGACTTAAACTTTGCAAACATCACTAATTATTTGACTTTTACATATTGACAAAGCTATGCTCAGTCATAGCTTGCAAGTGGGGCATGGTCTCTCTGTGCATGGACACCATGGTAGCATCCCTCCTCTGACAATGGCTCCTGCAGGAACAGGGTTCACACTCGAGACCAGATTTATGGGTGAGCGTGAGGCTGCCATTGCACGTAGCTTTGATGAGGATCAGATACAGCCATTTTCTCTAGCCCACCTCACTCTGGGAGCATCCTCCCGCTGACAGCCTCTCTCTGGACAAACCCACCTGCCCTGGACATGCTCAGGCTGCCCCTGTGGCCATGCTACCTCCCTGCTCAGGTGCCACGTGCTGCTGCCTCGCCAGGAGGTGAGGGTGCAGGTGAGCAAAGCTGTCACAGCAGCTCGCCTCCTTCCTGGTGAGTCACCATGCCCCAGCATCTGTCAGCATGGCTGTGTCTGGTGACCAGCCTGAAGCAGCACGAGTGCACCCATGGGACTGTAATGAGCCACTCCCAAAGTCTGGCTGGATTTTTTTTTGGGCGTTGCTGAGTTTGGTCAGCACACAATATAAAGGACTTGTTTTCACCTTGCCCAAATTGTTAGCTTTGGATGGTAACAGTTTTAGAAATGGACCTTGCTGGGCCTTTCCTGTAAGAAAAGAAAAGGCTGCTTGGGCTCCAAACAGTGCTTTGGTGCCCTTACATCAGGAATTTACAAAGTCCCTGGACATGGGATGCATAGCAAAGCACAGGAATCAAACAAAGCCTTTATCCATGGTGTCTGAGCCTGCCTTGGAAACAGCTAGTACAGCCCCAAGGGAAGCTGTTCCCAGCCATGCAAATGTTCCCAGTTTTGGCCATGCACAGCACCAGCCACCTCCCTACATCTCAGTCCTTCCCAGACAACCAACTTGGACTTCCCAGCTGTGGCAGGGTTGTACCTCCAGTGACTCTCCCCCAGCTGCTTCTTTGCTTCTGCCAATTAGCCAGAGCAACACACTGTTTTCCCCAAGGTCCCAACAAAGGCATGCTTGGCCAAGGGCCTCCTTCCCCATTCCCATCAGCTCTGCACACAGGGAGGGCTGGCAAACTGCTCTGTACTTCTACTGCAGCTTCCCTCGAACTTCCAAACATCCTTGCTGAGGAGCGTGGTGGTGATCTCAGTCCCAGAGTCACAGGCTGATCTAAGAAACCTGCTAAGCTCAGGAGGATAAAAGGCACATTTGGCTCCCTAATTTCATCAGTGTTATGATTTACCCTCAGCAGGCAACCAAACCCTGTGCAGCCACTCGCTCACTCTCCTCTGGTGGGATGAGGGAGAGGGCTGAAATGGTAGAAGTGAGAAAACTCATGGATTGAGATAAACACAGTCTAAAGGGTAAAACAAATGCTGTGCACACAAGCAAAGCAAAACAAGGAATTCATGCACCACTTTCCATGGGCTGAAAGGTGTTCAGCCATCTCCAGGACAGCAGGGCTCCATCATTTATGTAACGGTGACTTGGGACAAACACCATCACTCAGAATGTTCCCCCTTCTTCTGCCAGCTTTATACACTGAGCATGACATCGTATGGCCTGGACTATCCCTTGGGGCAGGAGGGGTCAGCTGTCCCAGCTGTGTCCCCTCCCAGCTCCTGGTGCACCCCCAGCCTCCTCCATGGCGAGACGCTGCGAGGAGCAGAAAAGGCCTTGACCCTGTGTAAGCCCCGCTCAGCAATAACAGAAACATCCCTTGTTATCAACACTGTTCTCAGCACAGAGCTGAAACACAGCCCTGCACTGGCTACTGTGAAGAAAATTATCTCTACCCCAGCCAAAACCAGGACCGTCAGTTACTGTGAAGAGTGGGTTTCCCCATGTACTTGTGTTTTCCTTTGCAGTTTAGCATGAGTCTCAGTATTCACTCAAGAGAAAATGAAAGTACACACCAGAAATCAACACCAGAAATCAACACAAACAGAGGCAAACCATTTGCAAAATCCCATGGCTCAGCGCTGACCAGCCAAACCCTGGGGCTTGTTCTCGTGAGGTTTTGCCACCATCCATTTTAATTCCCTCCCCCTCATCTCCAGCCTTGGTTGTTCTGAGTACACAACTGCTCAGGCAACCAGATTAGAGGAGTAATCTTCCCCCTCCCAGGCTATTTCTAACCCAGTTCATTTCCCTGACCTCATTCCCCAGGTGCTGGTATAAACAGGTGGACCTACACAATGCAGGGATCACTACTGTGGGATATGCTTGAGGGATGTGGTATGTTTGGGATGTATTGCTCCAGAGAGAAATTCCTGCTCCGCTGTAGCCTAAGGCTCACCTGAGAAACAGCCCTCAGCTATTAGAAAGCTGACTGAGCTGGAAACAATGCTTGGTGTTCAGCATACCTGAACAGCTGCTTGTTGATTGTGTATCTCAGTCCTCTGAAGTATTTATCCTGAAGCCCTCATACTGTTCAGACATGTGGATGTGTCTATAAAGAGCTGTTGATTCACTCAGCCAAACCTTATTACCTATGTCTGGCAATACATACACTGTAATTATTTTGGATAACCTGGTCACTTAGTACTTTCTTAGTAAGGCGATATATAACAGCCATAACTAAATCTAAATATTAAATAGTGAGCCTATATTAAATACTGTCTCCATATGCAGATTTCCATGCTAAAACATTTAACTGGGTGGGGGAAAGGAGAATAGCATTACAGAAAAAAATAAAAGAAGTCAGTGTAACATTTTTAAAGCAAAGGTAAAAGACCCCTAGCAGCCTGAAATTTTGACGTGGATCTCACTGTTGAAGTATACAGGCACTTGATAAGCATTTGCATAACCCCTAGCCATTGTCTGGTGAGAATAAACACCTTAATTTTATAGAAGGGAAACTGGGGAAGAGATTATAAACCCACCTCCAGTTACCTGAAAAGTTGCTTCCTACTAATTCTATGAATCTCCTTAAAGATAAAAAGCTATCAGCAAAAGATCGTAAAATTGAACACAGTTCTCTGAAGCCAAAGGTGACCATCCAAACCATTAGGTCATGTTTTCTTTAAGTCAGCCACACTGAAAGTGTGATCCCTGAATATCCTGATCACTACAGTCAGTATAAATACTAAGAGGGCTTAGCTCTCCTCCAAGCAACTCCCTCACACAGCTCTCCTCCAAGCAACTACTCTAATCTAGAGATTTTGCACAAAGCACTATAGCAGTGGGTTATTCCCAACAGGAATTTTTGCAGCAATTAACATCAGGACTGAAGTGCTCCATGTTGTACACAACTGCTATGCAATGTCCAGGCAGTCCATAAGGAATGTTGGGGTGTGAGGAGATTTTGCCAGAAATACTTACCATCTATTACCAGAGTCCAAAATCCATCAACAATCACCTTCACCCAACTTCCTAATAAATGGAATGACACCTGTAGTGTACCTGGGCCATGGTAGGGGATGTTGGCCCAAATGCAGTTGCAGCCCCATTCTGGTTTTGAAGATGAAGGAACAGAGTGACCATGTCTCAAGGCACTGAGCTGGATTTATTCATTTGACCATATCAGTATCAAACTAGAAATCATCTGTTTAAGATCATGTGTTAGAAAGGAGCAGCATTAAATAACAGACATGAAAAAGAGACTGTGCTTCAGAAAAGATTCAGTGTACAACATACACAGTATGCCATTTAACACAAATGCTTATAAAGAGTCATCCTAAGCATCAAAGAGAGTTTTATAAAAGTTTACGTTCTCATCCCATGGGATGTACAGAACTATGCAGTTTACATAGTTTTACAATCATCCAAAACATCATGTTTCAAATGTATGAGGCACAGCAAGAACAATATAATTCCATTTCCATAGGAACATAAACACTGCTTGTCACTAATGACACGCTTTCCAAACCATAGCACTCACAGCAATTATACATGTGTACAATTTCAAAGTATTAAAAAGCAAGAATTTGGAGCCTGCCCACTGTTACCAATAGGGAATAACATTTGATCTACCATTGAAAACTATCATACCTTGCAATAGTTGTAACATAGGAAGGAGTTGGAGTCACCGTCATTCTTTGTCAGGGCCAACTTGCTGTGCTAATCCCAAAGCTAACTGATACTGCCAGTGAAGGATTCCCTTGACCCACAGAGAAGGGAGGACAGCCTCCTGCTTAGCTCCCACTGCCCAGGGAAGATGCAAAGTTAAAACACATCTGTAAACAAGTGATAACCTGACTCCAAAGACAGCTGACAGAAATTAGCTCAGTTTATGGGAAGCCCTGATTTTCTTTAAGAATGACTAGAGACTGACCAAGTCTTAAAGACAGAACAAGACTGAACTAGTCTTTGACTGGTTAAATCAAGGACTTTTTTTTTTGGGGGGCGGGGGGAGGTGGCAGGAAGGTTTTCTCTAAGGACAGCTCAGAGAGACTTGAATCTTACAACCCACATGCTCAATTATATTATATTTTTTCCTGACATTATTTGCAAGCATATATTATAAGTTTTATAAAAGTGCAAGGCCCAGCTCAGGAAGATATCCTGGATTAAGACATTCCTAGCAGTGTTCTTTTCAACGTCTTCTTGTTGGTCAACCAGCAGACACACAAACATCACTGCTTGGGATCAGCTTATCAGAGCCCCTAAGGGTTTAGCTTAATCATCTGTGCAATTAAACACTATTCACATTTGACAGCCTATAATGGCAATAGTTTTATGTACAAATTGGAAAATCAAGTCTTAAAATCAAGTTTTAAGAGGTAGAGGTCCATTTCTGACCCGTCAACATAAAATGTTACTGAGTCAGTCATATTCTAAGGCTGGTGGTCCCCTAACAATATTGAAATAACCAGCTAGAGCTCCAAGGTCTATGTAGAGTGATCTTTGTCTCTTTAGCAGGTCTGACTCTTCCATGCTCCCGTTACACAATGAGGAATCTAAAAAGAAAATAGAGAAACCATGTGATTACTGCACAAATAGCTGTATCAGTTCATTTTCATGGTTGTAGTTTTTATTGGAATAATTGGCCTATTATTTGATCTTATTAATCTGTGGTTTAGAAAATTTTTAAGTACAACATAAATCAAGCCTCAAATAAAATAAAATCTAACAAATCAACCCACTACTCCAGGACAAAGAGAGAGAAGCAGTTTGCAACTGAAAAGAGCAAGGTGTGTTCAACTACTTAAAAAAAAGGCTCCATTAGCTGGGACAGCTAGGCAGAGCTTTCTCATCCTCTGAGCTACAGTGCTAAAGGAGAGTTTGGTGCAAGAAAAAAACCTGCTAGCTTTCTGCCATCTGAGAATTCTGCTTCCTCATAGGGAAGTTTTCATCTAAACACATGACATCCTCTTTGTCTGGGTGTGACAATACAGAACGAATACAGGACCATCAGTTTCAGATTTTTTATTCCTTTTAAATCAAGGTCTGAAAAGACAGACCGTGTTTGCAATGGCAGAATTCCCCTGAATACTTGTATAATGAGTGTCTTGGAATCTCAAGCACCTATAATAAAGTCCAAGTTTAATGGTCAAATATTCTTTTCATTTTCAAAAGAATTTATTCTGATGGTCTGAGCTGGCCAAAGGATTATGTACCCCCAAGGCAAAATCCAGAAGGTACAATGCCATTCTAAATTCCAAGACTGTGATTGATTTAAATGTTCAGTGAATTTGTTGCAAGAATTATGCATTACAGCACCCAAAACTTTGCATAGATACCTTTTGAAATATTTATCCCAATCAAATAAAACACTTGTCTGGGAAGAGTCTTTCAATCCCTCTTATCAGAACCCTCCTAATGTATTTGATAAGTAGAAGAAAAGCATTTTGAAGCCTGTTGGCAGGTTGTTGGCACCAAATCTCGCTTGGGCTTGAAAGGGCTGTTTCCTACCTGGTTCATGTATTATCCTTCATTAAGCACTTACTAACGTACAAGGGCAACTGCGTTCCATCCCACAGTCATTTTTGGTTTTAAAAACAAGAGCTTGTACTGCTGACACTCAGCAACATTAGTTATGGTTTTGTGTGTGTTTTTCCTTAAAAAGGCAAAAAATCTTGGATTTGCCGGTGGTTGTTGGACTTTATCGTTGTTTACAAATCAAGAGTACCTATGAAACATCTCCGGTACACTGGCAAATTGAGGCCATTTGGGACAACAATCTATACTTCATGAAGTGCCCTGAATGACTGCTACGGCTTTTCCAAGAGCCAGTCCTTCTGAGAGCCACAGAATTCAGGCTGGAGCCGCAGAATTCAGGCTAAGTTCCTCCCCATTGAAGTCAATGGGCGTTTTACAGATCACTTAATGACCTCTGGGGCTGATCTCATCTGATTGGGATTTTCACCGGTCGCTTTCCAGATGTGTTTTGAGTTTCGCTGGTTCACTCATTCAAATCAAGATTTGACACAAAGTGAAGTCTACAAAGTACCAGCAAGTGAGCCTGATACCATTACCTGTAATGTTTTCTGGCAGCTGCAGATCCTTCCTCGCGAGCAGTCTTTTCCTTTCAAACAGCGCCGAGTCCAGACTCTGGCACCGCGGCTGCTCTTCTGGGGGTGGGTGTAAGGCCTCGTGTTTCAGTAAGTCTGCTGCAGATAGCCTGTGATTAGGATTCCTTTCCAGAGCTGCTTCTAGCAATTCTCTCATGGAAGTGCTGCAGTCCTCAGCAATATCCTCTAAGGGGGGAGCTTGCTTGTGTATCTGTTGGAAAGAAAAAAGACCACGGAAACAGTTATTCCAAAAACAATGGAAGAGGAAGTCACAGATAACCACATGAGTGGTCTGGGAATCCCCCAATTAGGATTCATCACCTCCCTAAGTAGGGCTGATCAACTAGAAGAGAACATGCAAGCACACAAAATCCACTTTTTAAAAATCAGATTTTATAGCAAATTTTAAAACTCAAAGAAACTTCATGTAAGCCTAAAATCCAGTGCAATGCAAATTCACCAGATTTCTGTACCACACTGGAGGAATCAGAGAATCAAATCTGCCAGGCTCCAGTTTTTATCTGCAACTTCTATGAAAAACAGACAAGTAGAAGACAGATGGGTCTCACACTGATCTAACCCTGTCCTTTCAGTAAATCCAACGCCTGTAAATTGAAACGCAAATCACAGAGACAACTCCAGCTCAGTCTCTGTTTTCCCCTGAATGATCAAAACCCACTTCTTCCCTCCCTCCCTCCCCTGAAGCAAAAAGGATGATATCATCTCTCTGACAAATATTTTGATAGTTTTCACATGACTGGAGCTTTCCCAACAAGAGCACAGGAAACCCTTCAACTGATACTGAGCTGGCTTTGCTAAGGACCCTTACAATATAGAGGTAGGATGGATATGCAGAACGAGGGTATCTGTTCACCCAGGGCGGGATGCCTGTTTGCATATGAATGATAGTAGCTCCCATGCTGTAGATGTCTGCTTTTGTTGTGTGGCCTCTGCAAAGGATAACTTCAGGGCTCATGTAAATCTGTGAAAAATAGTTTAAAAAAAAAAAAAAAGATTACTCAACAGCAGAAAACAACAACCAAAGATGACTTAATGACATTTTGTGATCCTGGAAAACCCCCCCTGAAGGGATGCATCCCACTAGTACCTGCAGCATAAAGACCAAGCACCCTTTGGGAAATAAGATTTTTGTGTTCTGCATATGGGTACAACCAAAGAGACAGCACCCGGACAAACTCACATTCCAGGTTTGCCCTCCTCAGACAGGCCACAGCTCAGTGGCTATGGGCCTTAGCTGAGCTGTGCGAGGCTGAGGTTCAAGCCATGGCTCTGCCTTGTTCAGACGAGTAGCAGAAGCCTCATCCCTCCACAGCAAAAGGAGGTGCCTGAATTGCCAGTTTGTTTTGTAGGGCACTGCTGGGACTGCTCCATTCTGCTTGAACAATGGCTGTGCATGAGCTAAAGAGAGAGGGTGACCTGCACTGACAGCCACCCAGATAGGGGTAGTAGTCCACTCCTCAGATCCCTGTTACACAGAATACTACACAACCCTTCTGAGCAGAACTGACAGATACACACCTTCCTGTCTTCCTTACTCTTCTTACCTCCTCCTTATCCAGTAACCTGCATGTTGGAGCATTATCCTGACAAATGAGATGATGAGGAACAAGCCAGGTCTAGGCAATGCATAAATTAAAAGTTAGGTGCCCCCCTTTCCACCAGATTACCCCCAGAGCAGCTATGAAGATGAGAATCCCTCTTCTAACCTTTTTTCAAACCAAAAATTCTAATCTTTCTTGATGGAAACCAAAATAGTTTCTATCCAAACATTTCATTGAAACATTTGAATTTGCCAAGAGTCTGAGCAAGGATCTTGAAAGCTCCTGCCAGCAACAGGCAACTCAGAGTGCAGCTGGAGGAGAACCAGACCGGCAGGATGCAGGAGGCACACCCTGCACAGCTCTGCCACCGCCACTGGCCCAGAGAGCAGGTTTCAACACCACATGGGCACAGCCCACAGCACTCCAGGTTAGCAAGCTACCATATCTGCTTCTGGTTTCTACTTTTCCCTCACCCAATTTCCCTGTAAAGGATTCAAACAAACTTTGATTAGTTCAAGTTATCTTGACACAAAGAATCACATTAAAAGCCATTAACTGACACAAGGGCAGGAAGTTAAGTCATCACCACATGGTTTGACTGCTTATTACCACAGATTGAGAACAGCTGCTGGGCTCACGCAAATTCCAAGGAATATTTCCCAGTAAATTACATTCCATATCTGCAAACAGAACTTGTGATTGGAAGCGTGTGCAAAGGCTCAGCAGGTGTCTGCAGCTGCTACTGACTCCTATTCATTGCTTTCCTCAGGGCTAAGTGAGAATCAGTGCATCTGCACTCTCCACCTTTAAGTCTCATAAGGAGCAAAGAACAGAATTTCTAATTTTGTAAAAAGAAGTCTTTGGCAAATACAGTGCAACTTGAGTGAAATCAACATAAGCAAAAAGCAGCAGCCTTCAAAAAAGAATGCTGGCACAAGATCCTCCCTGCAGTTAAGGTGAGAAACTGGTCAAGATGCACCTCGACTGCACAGAGACAAAAATCAAAAATGAGCTCCAAAGCTCTGATTTCAGACTGGTCTAAGAGTCTGTTGTCACCAAAGCAGACAGCCCATGGATACCTTCCCATTCTCATTCCTTCTGACTGGTGGGCTGGCACTTGCCTGCCAGTCAGACCAGTGTCACAGCCCAGCTAAAAACCAGTCCTTTCTTCATGCTGTGCTAGTTTTAGTTTAGCATTCCTGAAAATGAATCATACCTTCCACACTCAATAAGCTTTAGCAGAAAACTTTTTACCCTCAAATGGTTGTAACTGAAGCTTACATATTTTAACAAAGTGACAGAAGCATAACAGAAAGTGTAGCAACTGCCTAGAAAAAGTATTTCCTGCAGAGCAGTTTCATAACAACCACAGTTTAATGTTCTGCATGACTTGCACACAAAAGGAGGAACACCAGGTTTTTCACACTACACCAACTAAACAAAATTTAACCATCTTTCAGTCACGTTGCCCGGAATTGTAACTACTCATTTTTATAAACACAGAGAAGATTCACTACATTCAGACTTTCTGTGCTATAGAAGTGAATAAAAAATCCTAACTCCCAGAGGAGAACATGCACAGGACAAAGGTTACTCCACCTGCCACTTCCCTCAAGGACACAAGTCCCTGCCAACACCAGATGTAAGAGAAACCAGCCAGCTCACAGGCACGATACTGCGTGGCAGTGACAGAGCCCTAACCAGGGGTTGCACAATTGCATGCAGGAACAGCAGGACAACTGCACCACTTCTTAAGGCTGCTTAATACAGGGTGCAAAACCCAAGAGGACTTTGGAGAGTTAAGATCTTACTTTGAAAAACACAAACAAGAAAGCCAGACTAGAGAGGGCATTTGTGAGTGACAGGATTAGGCACTGTGGAGAGGAAGATGCCTAGAATGAAGACTGTGGGCAGAAAAACCTATAGGAGCATCAGGAACATTAGTCTGTAAGTCTTTCACTGGTATCTGAAAATCTCCTCTCCCACTGCTCTCTCGCCAACCTCCCTTCTGGCTGCGATGCTGCGGCAGGATTGCTGCTCCCCTGAGACAGCAAACACCAACTATGGCCATATTTCAAGCATGGGGGGATTATCAGCTTTCTGAGGACAGGACTGCAGGTGTTAAATTCTGTGGAATCATTTTCCTCCTATTAAATGAAGAACTAAGTGTTTTTCACTTGGCAGAGTGAAAACACTGAAGTGTTTTCACTTTTCACTTGTTCTTACCAACACAAACTTGGGCTGTCCTCCAAGACCCAGAAGTGGATCCTCACCAGTCTGCTCCACAATCGTGGAAATTTCCTGTTTACGTACATCTCCTCCATCCTTGGGAAATACCCTACCAACTCATACCCACCACTGTTCTTATTCTCATTAACAGCACACAAAACCCCCTTGAACAAACAAAAAACCCCAAACCAAAGTAAAAACCCCACAAAGCTCATACAAGAAATGCCAGAAAGCATGCTGCTTCCAGTTCAGCAAGCATTTTAACTCCCCTGACTACAAAGACATAGAAAACAAATATTCAAGTGTTTTCTCAATTACCTTGAAAAAATAAACAAACAAGCCTGACCTTCTGTGAAATCTTGGTTTATCCTACCCTTCTAAAAAGTGAAATGTTTTTTGTCAGTTACACAGGTATCTCCTCTTTACACATGTGGCAGACTATTAAAAGGGTAAGTGCCAGCATTTCAGCTAAAGCATTTCTTGTAAACAATCTCCTCAAGCAACAGAGAGCACAAATGCCACATCTGCAGGAGCTATCCAAGCTAATTGTTGCTGCTTGGTTGTTTGCTAAAGCTCCAGCCCTGGAAACACCTCGGCAGGAATGCAGCCCAAATGGTGTGCAGGATCTCAGTGTCACTGAGAACATTTAAAAGGACCCCACCTCCATCACTGTAATGTCTAAGCAATTTTAACAGATAATCATCACCCGTGCCATGCACAACCTCTGAAGAACCAAAGGGTTACATGTAGATGGGGAACAGAGCTTAGAAGTGCTAAGGGATGAAACCCAGACATCTGTAATTTCTGTGGTTTTGAAGGAGGAGTCAAAGTGCGGTGTTGAGCAGGTCACCCCAGTCCATAGCAAGTATCGCAGAAGAAATCTTTGCTAGAGCAAAGAACAAATTCCTGTTTGAAGTGTCTCTGACCAGCAGCTGATACACTGCAAACAACCCTCCTCAGAGTACTGTTTGAATTCAGTGAACAATTGCTAACAAATGGGACAGAAGAGAAAGTGACACAGCTTTCAAAGCATTCCATTCAGCAAGTTGAAAATAAAAATATAATTGAGACTGTATTAATGTAACTTTTTAATAGGTTTTATAGTAACTATTTTACCCATGCTTCTAACCCTCCAGCTTCAAATTTGAGCCTAAGCACCACAACCATAGGACTAATGCAATATAAGGGCTTTTGTCCCTTCATCTTCTTACCTCTGTTCCTCTAAGGTCTTTGGGATAGTAAATGTCTTCAGTCATTTGAACACTTAGGCCAAAATCCACCAAAACAGCCTTAGTTGACATAAAGACAATGTTGCTTGCTAGAAGAAAAACAAAAATGACAACATTTAAGTTTCTGGCACACCTGGCATTTATTTTACAACACTCCTGTTTCATTCAGATGCTAGCCTGAAAAGGGAGAGAGATCAGCACAACCACTCTCTACAGCCAATATCCTTCTAGCCAAAATAGGTCTGGTAATGATTTGGTTCAATTTTAAATTGTATCTTAAAAATCAAACTGGACTGGTTTATGTAAAAAAAAATATGTTTGGTCATTTTCTTAGCTTAAAATTAAAAAAACAAGACAGAGAGAGAGCAAAAGGCTAAGGGTAGATGAAGAAGGTAGAAGACTGGTAGGCACTTCAGCACAGTGCTCTGAAGATGTTTAATGGTCTCCAAGGTGGAGATCATGCTGTGCAGCTCCGGCTATAAAGAGCACAACTGTTGCTCACCAAGAGGCTTTTCTAGAGTAACAATTTAAGTGAAGACAGAAACAGAATTGTAACCAGGGCCCCTCCACAGCAGCCACACCAGTCTCCTGTACTGGTCAGTGAGGACAGCACAACAGAGGACAAACAATGGCTGCAAAAGTAATAGAAGACTGAGCATTTCAAACTCCCTCTGAACTGCAGCAGTATCTAGGAGCTTAATTTACTTTCCTTCATAAAACTCTGCCTAAGGCTCAACTTTGTACTCAGAGGCTTTGTTTGCAGCTGTATTTCTAATCAAATATTTATGAATGTGTGCTCGGTGTGAGCCTTGAGAAATTCTTGTTTGCTGTTTCAGAAGATGTGGTAAAATGAAGTCTCCAAGTTACACAACAGAAACACATTTTCTCTTACAGGAAACTGTGGGCCACTTTCCATCTTGACAGTGCCTACCATGACCATCCAGTGGGAGGGCAGACTTGATTTCAACAGCACTGATTCCTGAAGCAATGCTTCACACAGCTGCCTCCTTACCAGTGCTATATACTATATGAATCTGTAATTTTAGAGATAACTTTGAAGATATGAATTTTAAACACCCTGTAATGGATGGTGCAAAGGGCCACATTGCCACAGTGCAGCAGGGTCTGCTGCCTGCCTGGGACTGTACCCAGCTGCAGCTGGTTTTGGACTGAAGCTCCCTCCAACAAACAGCCTCATGGTTTAACTGCTCTCCAATCGAGGGTTAAAATGAGTGGCAGCACTGAACACCTCCTGAGAATCAGAATGTCCTCCTCCCCTTTTCATCTCAATAAAATCCTCATCTCTTTCTGTATCAGCAGGAAAGACTCAATTGCAGCTCAACAGAAGCAGACAGAGTGAGGAAGAAATCAGAGGTGTTGGGAAACAGCCTTTTCTATTGATTCCACCAGGGGAGGGAGAACACACACTGCTCCCTGCATGGAGGCTGCCTTGCCAGGCAGTGGGCATGGCTCCATCTCAGGCCTGAACTACCCAGCTCACTCCTGGTGCCAAACAGGCAGGAGCATGGCCAGGGCTCACCCTGGGCACCTCTGGGCAACCACATCTGCCCCAGGCAACCTCTGCCTCATCACCTGCCCTGCATCCACCAACAGAGGAAAAGGCTGGAAAAACACTCATATCCACCACATTCACAATGGTCTGGTTCTCCTGTTCATTATCTAGATGTAGTAGGCTTTGGGCTGATTTGGTTTTTAGATCTTTTAATTAATGTCATTGTTACTTCCAATTAAAATAAACCCATAGGAAAGACCCTTACTGCAAGTGAGAAAAACAATTAAGGGAAAAAATAAGCAGTTTTGTAGTTGTCAGAATCTCAAAAGCTTACATCTAAAGTACTAACCCATACTAAATTAAAAAAACCCAAAAAAAAGAGAATGCAAAACTGAGATTAAAATTTAGCAATTCCTAATAATCATCTTCTGTGAACTATTGTAATGCTTCAGTCTGAATATTTCTATTTTAAACCCTCAAGTTTAGCTAAATAAACTCACAGAGATGCATCTATCTGCAGGCTGAGGTGGTACTGGAAGAAACAACATTTAATGCTAATTTAAATGCAGCACATTAAAATTGAATTTTAAAGCAATTTAATACTAGCTTATTTAATTTAGACTTAACATCAATATGTTTGATTATTTATACACGTTAATATCCAGAGTTTTTTGAAAGCGAATATATATTAAAATTTGCTGTAATTGTTGAAAGAAAAAAAACAAGCACAAATTATGTGTTTACTTCCAAAGTGTCTCAAACTGAGGAACAGCTGTGTAGAAATGTAAAACCCAGAAGGTGTAAGTTGAAGGTGAGCATGGAAACATTCAGGATGAATTTATATTGAAAGCAGGAAACTTCTGGCTGAACACAGACTGATAATTCCACTCTTTAGGTTTTTATTTAAATTGAGTTGCTCATGAATGGCATAGGATTTATGACTTTCTAATTATCCTCTCTGCTGGAGTGAATTAATAAATAGTGTAAGTATTATCTCCAGAACCTGACCTTGCCATTTGTTAAGCATTATCCATCCCTCCCACTCAGAGATGTAAGGCTACGTGCCCCAGCTCAGTCCCAGGCACTCCACCGGGGCCCCAGCCCAGCCTGGACCAGAAAGTACCCCAAGGAATCACACAGACATACGTTTGATATCATGGTGAATAATCCTCTTGGAGTGGAGAAAGTCAAGTCCTTTCAGAATATGCTTTGTCACCCAAATTATTTCAAACTCTCTCATAGGACCACAACTCTCCAGCTTTTCCATGACAGATCCTCCCTCTCCAGCTTCCATAAAGAGATGGATCGTCTCATCCCACAAAATAGCACCGTATAATTCAGCAATGTTTTCATGACGGAAACAAGCCTGTATTTCAACATCTGATGGTTTGAACTGTTCCACTGGTACCTAGGACATTGAAACAAAACCACAGTTATCCATAACAAAAACAAGTTATCCATATGGACACTAATTATCCTATAGATTAACATAAAAGAAGGAAGTAAAGCACTCATATACACTTGCTAAAATACTGAGCTTTACTTTGCTCCTGTGACTTTTCTTCCTTGGCAGTTGAGAGACAGCCTGTTAAAAGTTGAGAGATATTTTGGAATCATGCCCAAATAAAAAGTGCAATCTTCCAGAAAAAACAATGTAGCAAGAGTTATTCCCGTCAAAATCCAGTGATTACGCAAAAGCTTTATGCAAACTTCCTGGTGAAGGAGATAAAATTCCCACTGCTTTTTCCATTAGCTTTGTGCTCTCATCTGCACTACCAGGACTACACACCCACCTGACAGGTGGATCAGTGCTTGCAGTGCTCAGGACCATTACTGACCTCAATTCGTCCTTATCAGCACTGGTTCATAGCTTACAAGAAATGAAACCTGCTTTGAAGGGAGCGCCAGCAGCACCATATTTCTTTAAAAAGTACTGACGACAGATTGCTGAGACAATAAAAGCAGTGTTTGCTTACACGCAGGGAAGCTACTACTGCTCTTTTTAGTTTTCTTCCCTTGGACTCGTGCCTGTGAACCAAATAAGAGGCTGATATTTTTATTTTAGGGACAAATACTGTTTGTATTTTCAGAAACATTAGGATACTTTAATTCTGCAGTGGGTTATGCAGGAGCAGCTAACTAAATCTGTCCCCAAGTGGACACAAGGCTGGCTGCAAGCTACAGCTGCCTTCCCAACTCTTTCACACACAGAATTAATACAGGTACTTATTCATGAGCTGGGGGATCTAGAGCAATGTCCCAGCTGAGCTTTTACTGGCCCTGAATATTTACTGCTCAATTCAGAATAGTATGTTAAAAGGCGTAGCTGAAAGGAAATGTTGGCTTGCATAAAAGTAGGGCAGTGCTCAGCAGTTCTCTTGAGACATCTCGCAACTCCGTCAGTGCCCAAAACACAGTAAGAGTTGCACATACTGAGTTCTCAGGGACTTTAATGGCACTGGAGTAAAGAAAACTAAAGTCTGAGCACCCCAGTTAAAGGACAAGAGCCTAAAACCATCTGCAGCTGCAGGGTTTTGCTACCACTTTCAACAGGGATGTGATCTCACACTGATATTTTACCACAGTGAGTACAGCAGGACAAGTAGAAAAACCACTCTGCACCACAGCCCATGTGCCAGTTACACACACTTCCAGATACTTTCAAAATGCTGAAACATTTACAGCTTCACAGCAAAAAAATTTAAACAAGTTAGCAGAAGTTTTTCCCACCTTGTTTAGGCCAAGAAAACCAAGATGATCATCAGCCAACAGTGGAACTTGATGCAGACATATTTGAAAATATACTGTAAGTAGTATGTCATACAATATTTGCTCAGAGATAAAACTACTGAACTAACATACCAGTTTGCATGCCATTCGTTTCTTGGTTTCTCTGTCTTGGGCTAAGTACACTTTCCCAAAAGCTCCCCGAGGAATAAAATCAGAACCAATGTTCCTGTAAGTCAACTTCCATGGAAATAGGAGCACATCCGAGTCAATTTGATAGCGCCCATTCTTGGGTGTGATCTGGGGAGTGAAATAAATAAAAAATCACAGTGAAGTTTAAACTGCTTCAAATCTAATTAATTTTATACATATAGTAGAATAAAAATATATCATTTATGTGTATGATGCACATGATCTGCTTAGCAGTCTTTATTTAGAAACACCAAATGGGAACAGCATGTGAGGTGTGGCACTCATTCACAGCCCAGGCATCCACGTTTCTCTCCAGTGACTAACTTACGAAGTGTAAGTTGCAATTAATTGTCATGAAACAACAACAACAGCAGCTGGGTTAATGAAATTACCCACCTCTTGTTATTAGATTTACCTGCACATGTTTGTCCTTCCTGTAATCTGTTAACTTGTTATGCCACATACCTGTTACTCACAGGTTATCTGTGAGCAAGAGTTTCAGCATTTCCTAATATCACATGTACTGCTAGGGGTTTAATTTTCCATCTTGTATTGGAGTTTCTGCTGCTTAGTAAAAGGTCAAAGAAGTCTGCCATGATGTTACCAGCCACTTTCCTCTAGTTTTATACCATAGTTTAAAAAAGAAGAGTGGGAATAACATTGTCTGCTCTAGGTGGGTAATGTTGGGAGCTTTGGTTCTTCTGTATCACCAACTAGGCAAGGAGGGAATTCAGGGCACCTAAGCCAGTATCACGCTCTGAATCTTTCTCTGAAACAGCTCCCTCCCTCTGCAAAAGACAGAGAGAGACCAAACACCTAACTACAGCCATGTGAGTCCTGCTTTATCTCTGATGTTGCTTCTTCACTCTCTCAGCTACAAAATTAATAATACTTCCCATGAATATGCTTCTAATTAATTCAGCCAGTATCTGGAGTATCATTAATCTCCTGACTGCTACTTTATCAAGATTCTTGAAGAGATGTAAAATCACATGAAGGATATTTATCATTTCACGTCTCTCGCAGGGCCTCACATACTCAGCTGTTCAGCTACCCTTTTTAAGATAACAGCATATCAGGAAGATTATTTGGTTTAGATTTCTATTTAAGATGTAACATATAATCTTTCATTCTTAATCTACCCTCATGTTTTTCAATTAGGAAAGTACCTTCTTGACTGCTAAAATTGTCATTTGTGATTTGTACATACATGAAATAAATTAATTCTTCTAAGTTCCTAAATGTGGGGAAGACAAGTTCTTTTCTTCACCTTTGGCCAAGGGGGCATGGGGGGCTGTCCTTTAATAAAAAGTATTCTGCTTAGCATATAGAGAAAAAGCCTTCCCTCTACTGATTAGAGCCAGCATAAAGCAATCCATACATGTCTAACAATCTGTACATCTTGCTTGCCTACTCCTGCGTTTCAACGGATTGAGACTAATCCACATGGGTTACACCTTATCCTGGAAAGGAAGAGAGGCTGAGCAGAGTTGATTTGCAGAGCAAGAGAGCAATGACCATCACACTATTCATGTTTTCAGGAGGCTTTTAGGACTAGTTCCTAGCCTGACCCTGTGAACATTGTCTGTGGCTGCAACGCATCCTTCAGTTCAGTTTTAACTAAAAGAAATCCATCTTGTGCACTTCAAGACCCTTTGTGATGCGAGCCACAGTGCAGTCAGTGAGGGTCACCAGGCAATCAGAAACACTCCTGATCCTAACCAAAATGCTGTAGATATTTACAGAGCAGATGCCCCTGCCGAAATGCATGCACAGGTAATGCCCTGCCTCCAACCCTCAGTTGCATAATGGGATCACGTGCACCTAATAGTACTTGGTTCATACCAATTGTATGCATCTGTAGAAACAATATGCAAGCAAAACAACCACGACTATGTAGAACAGTGTCTACCCTAAGTATAGGAAACATTCAATATTACTAAGTGTCATTTCAATTTTACAGAGTTGAAATTGTTTTGCAATACTGCGATGCTCCCTCCAAATCAGAATAAAGCAATACCCTGTGGTATTTCACACCTGAGTAACCAGTAAGCCTCAAGCAACCAGTGTTCACATACAAAATACATTAAATGCAAGATATTTAAGATGATAGATGTAGAGCATCTTGCAAAAATACAGCAGCAGCACCAACATATATGAATAGAATTCCATTGCAACATTGACTGTTTCCAGAGCAACTGATCTCAAACAAAAGTTAAATGACACTAATATCCAGAGATGCCTGTAGAACACAAACAATTCTAGGGAAAAAATGAACATTTCAAAACAACACATCTATACTTGAATTTAGCAGTGCGAGATATTACATAATATTGTAACTCTTAAAATCACACTTGATAGAATGTGCTTTTTCTCCTTACATTACTACTATTGACATTTTGTGCAGATACAGCTAATATAGGAGCTATATCATTAGACCCTAGATCTTTGTTTTTGACAGTTTGCATAATGAATGTTTTACTGGATGAACACAAGGCACTAGAAGACTTACTGTCTCCCAGACCTGTAAACCATCATAATTCACGGAATCAGAGATAGGCTTTGGTTGGAAGGGATCTTAAGCATCATCTAGTTGCAATTCCCTTACTATGGGAAGGGATGTCACCCACTAGGTCAGGTTGCTCAGGGCCCCATCCAGCCTGGCCTTGAACACTTCTAGGGATGGGGCATCCACAATTTCTCTGTACAGTCTGTTCCAGTGCCTTACCACTCTCAGAGTAAAGAAATCTCTACTCTTTTAGTTTAAAATCATTCTTCCTTGTCCTATCACTACATGCCCTTCTAAAAAGTTACTCTCCCTCTTTTTTATACAAGTTGTGGATTTTATAAGCCCCATCTAAGTACTGAAAGGACAAAATGAGTTGTAGATTTTGCTTTTTGACTGCTTGTCTCAGGTTGTATTCAATACTGGGAAATGTTTTCTAATCTCCAGGGATACCAGGAGATAACAGAATGGATCCTTCTGAACAACAGACCTTTCTCCATAGCTGCCTGAGGCTGCAGAGGCTAGACTTGATAGCCTCAGAGACCCCTTCCAGCCCCAGGGTTGCACAGGAAACCACAGCCTGTTACTCCTGGAACTGATCTTTATTCAGAATCATTAAAAACGTCTAATTCCTAAGGTCTATGAAATGTCAAGTAAAAGGAAAACCAACATACCATATTCAAGAGGATTCCAGATTCTTGTTGTCTGCATCCTTTAAATTGTTTTGCAGTGTTAGACACCTGATTTGCAAAAGCAAGCAGGTCTTCCACAGTCCCATATTTGACGGAGGACATAAAAGAGACCTCCCTTTCACAAAACAGTAATGATTCTGCACGTTCATCGTTTTGATTTGCCTCTTCACACATTGTAATTAAGCTGTCTTCATAGACTGCAATGTCTTCACCTGGATAATGGTTTTCCATGATGGCTATCACCTCAGACATATTTAGATCAGCTAGCAACAAGTCAATCTCTTCTTTGCTATCACTACTCGTGCTCATATACTCCATTACTGTCCACTTTGCAAAATCACTCCTGGAAAAAAAAGAAGCAAACTTGAAAAAACTTTTCACCTAAATTTGTTTTAGCAAAGTAAGAATGAAAAGGAGTTATCAGAATGATCATCAGCTCATCATTATACAATTAGATTTAAAATTAATGATTTGTTTTATGACGAAAATCATAATTAGTATCCTGGCTGAAGACAAAATTGAGAAATATTTGCTAGTGATATTTATTTAGAATATTTATTTAGAAGTTATTAGTTAACCTCCCCTTCATTCATTCTCGGAATTTATTATGATAAAGCTTTTCCTTAGAGTACAGTGTATTCTTAAAGTGATAGAGATGCAGAAATGAAGGAGCATCCTCAGTACAAACAAAGGAATTCATTGTTTGGAAAATAATGACAAAGAGAGATATTAACATTCTCAATTAGTTTATATTTAAGTTTTTATCAACAATTTATGTGATGTATCAAGAAAGAAGGAAAAGTCACAAAGCAAGGCCATTCCACTAGTAATAGGCATCTGTTAGTATCATTGTAAAAAGCACAACTGTCACCACCTGAGATAAAAAAATCCGTATTTTTTTTGCAAATAACTGGTCAGAACTAGACTTGAACTGAAATTTTCACCCTGACTTTCAGAAGAAAGTCAGAAACTGAGCTATCATAAAAGCAATGAGCTTTTGAAGTGGTTTCCAGCAGTTTGTTCTGCCCCCATTAGCCCTAACAGTAACTTTTTAGGTTACTATTACAACTATTTTGCTGGAATGGATTTACAGCAAGCTGGATTCAACTTCTCAAAAAGTCCCTTTCTATCCCAGAGAGTTACATATTCAAGTTAAAAACATATGCATGGTCAGTCATTAAAATACTGACACAAATAGTTTCCAACACGTAAATGTCTAGAGCACTTACCTTGTATTTAACCTGATTACATCACTCCAAACCATTTAAAAACGTCTCAATAGAATCCCTGAAGTCATCACGTTTTTCTGAACCCGTATTTACCACTGATGATAATTTCGCAGTGTTCTGTGGCAGTCTATTAAAAAAAGCAAAACAAATAAAGCCATTGCATACCAGCCCAAGCAGAAGGACTGGTTTGTACTCATATAGATCATTTGCTTCACGGAAAGAAGAGCTAGTAATCACAAAGCTGAGATAACAGGGGATTTTTCTGCAGAAAAGATGACAACTCAAGAAAGAATCAAGCTACTGTATCATCCACATTTCCAAGTAGTAGTGAAAAACAGTTTTTCCATGGTTAGGTCCCGAGTTTTATTCTCTCTGTCTCATGCTTGCTTAAGCAAAGAGTAGGACCTCCTTTTCGTTTACCAGAACTGACTAGAGCATGCCCTCTTTAGAGAGCTCTCATTTCCCTTTTTCATAATCCACTGCACCATCTATTTTGGGCAAAAGATAACAACCAAGCAAAAATACACTTCAAAAAAATTTAAAAGAAAAAAGAAAAGCAGCAAACAAAACCTTATCTCAAGGACAAGCAGCAGACTCGGTCCCCTGAGGCCATGGAGCAATGCGTTCACCCAGGTAGTTTCTGGTTATGATCACTATCTTTCTTACCCTCACCACAAGGACGTAGAAGCTCTGTGGCACATATTTCTCATGGGCTAGAGTATTTACGTCAGCTCTAATGTGAAGAAAACCAAGTAAAATGACGTGTCTGAGTTGGCAGAGAAGTCAGACCATGTGATGAAAATTCAAAAGGCAGGACAGGACAGCAGATGCAGCATCAGAAAAGGCAGAGTGCCTGTTCCTTTTCAAACTCAGACCCAAATCCTGTGAGTGATGGTGGCAGAGCAGTACTGTGCCCCCCATTCCCCCAAGACAGGCACAGTGACTTTCACCAGCACTCTACACCAGTTCACCCAGCCCTAGTCAACCCAGGCCCCAACATTAGGGCAGCCAGGTTGGAAACTTTGTGCTCACTAGCACTACTCGATAGGAGGGGCCCCAGGCTTTGTATCCTGGATGCTCAGAGAGGTCACAAAAAGGAAAAGATGCTGTGGGTGTTTTCTAGCCCCTATCACCCCAACTTCCTGCTACATGACCAAGCTATAGGCTGTTAACAATGCCTGAACGTGGTTACTTTTTAATATAAATGAGATTTCTATTTTTCCCCAGAGCAGGACTTCTATTGTGCTTTTTTGTGCTGAATTAGTGGGGTTCAATAGAAAAGAAACAGTGCTGTCATAAAAGGAACTGAAAGACCTCATGTGTAAAGTCAGGTAAAGTTACAAACTAGTCCTGAGGGACTTTCTGAAGAAAAACATGAGCCTCTAGATGCGCTGATCTTTTGTGGATAAATACGTACCACAATTAAACTAATTTACTCTCTGACAGCATTTTCATGCACAAAGCATCCGTACAGATTAGACCAAATGTAGATTTCTGGAGGTGCCAGCTCTGCTCTGTTCCTCAAAATAGTCCCAAACTAGAGCACAATACTAATAATACTCTTGGCAGTTTCACTACTACCCAAAAAGCTCTGAATAACACGAAGAAGTGACTACAACCTGCATATTCTCAGTTCTGTGCTTTTAGTGATTGCGAAAAGCTGCAAACCCTTCACTTTTACAACTACCTGAAAGGAAGAGGTAGTGAGGTGGGAGTTGGTCTCTTATCTCAAATAACAAGTGATGGGAGAAGGAGAAATGGCCTCAAGTTGTGCCAGGAGAGGTTTACATTGGATATTAGGAAAAATTTCTTCACTGAAAAGAGTTGTCAAGCACTGGAGCAGGCTGCCCAGGGAAGCCATCCCAGGGGGGATTTAAAAGACATACATGTAGATGTGACACTTAGGGACATAGTTTAGTGGTGGCTTGGTAGTACTGGGTTGGACTTGATAATTTTACAGGTCTTTTCCAGCCTAAATGGTTTTATGATTTTATTTTTCCTTGTATCTAGCAAATATAGCAAATTCTAAGCACTAAATGCTTACACAATAAAAGCAGTGTCTAGACTATAAAAGATGATTTTTAAAATTATGCAGCCATTTAGTATTATATTTCCCCTACATACAAAAATAAGTCCATTTTCAAATGTGGAATTCATTCTTCCTATTTATCCCTAAAATCCTGTACTAGTATCAGAGGTGGGCACTCATGTAGTATTCTAAATCATCCTATATAGGTTCATGGAGAAATTACATCAGTAAGTATGCTTTACTTAGATTCTCAGGTAAAAAAACTGAGTTTACCTGCAGTGGAAAAATAAAACTGCATGCAAGCACTTAAGTCAGTTGCTAAAGCACAAGACTCTTTCTCTAGTTTTGCCAGTATTTCAACATCATCGCATGAGTAATTTGCAAGCCAAAGGTTTATTTCTCTATTCTCTGCGTAGCTTTTCAACCCCCTTTGCCTAAGAAGTGTGCTGCCAGAGACCATTCTGATATCCATCACATTAAATAAGAGTAACTGAATACCCGACGTCTGAACCCTGTGGGACTTTTTGTGTGTCAAGGATCAGCGATGGAAAAAACTGAACAAAATCTACAATAAAAATAAAATTAAAAACCCAAAAACACACAGACAAAAAACCTCAACACTTCCCCTCCAAAAAAAAGCTAGCCACAAACTGCATAGACTAGCTCAACACAATCATACACTATAATAATGATCTCTTGTGCTGCTTTTAGAAAATAATTTTCTGGTCTGACAAGTGACCGCCCACTAGAAATGAAAAAAAAAGTCCTTATTTTCTTCTAAGAAAACTTATCGACAGACCTTGAAAACACAATTACCTCCCAAAAAAACCTTGTACTATTAAGGAAAAAAAAGAAAATCAACAATTTCAATTTCCACAACATTTCACATACTCACCTGGAATAAGAAAATCCGCGACCCTCCCAACGCCGGCAGCAGCAGAGCCCAGCCCCTTCCCCAGCCTCTTCCTGCCCTGCAGCCCCGGGGACAGCGCAGGTGCCGCAGCCCCGGCGGCTCCCGCGGCACACGACGCCGCTCGGGAAGCCGAGGGCAGCCGGGAACCTGCCCGCGACAGCGCTGCGGCCCCAGCCGGGGACCCGAGCCGCCTCCGCCCGGCAGCGCAGCACCGTCCCGCTCCGCTCTATCCCGCCAGAGCTCTGCCGGCTCTCCCCTTTCCCTGCCAGCCCCGGCCCCGTCCCCGCTCACCCGCTGGGCGCCGGGAGAGCCCGCGCCGCCCGTCCGCCCGCAGCCCGCGCGGCTCCGCCAGGTCCCGCGGGAAACTCCCGGGGGCGGGGAAGGGCGCAGGTAGCACCGCCCGCCCTGGCCGAGGGCGGGGGACCGGGGCGGCCCCGGCGCTGGTTTCTATTTCGCTTTCCCGGCAAACGCTGCCCTGTCCCAGCCCGACCTCAAGCCCGGCCAGCGATCGCCTCCTGCCCCAGCGGTGGCAACGCCCGGCGGCAATGGCTTGTCCCCGCTGGTGGCATCGGTGAAGCCCTCTCCTACCACCTCATGCTTCCGTGCGCATCTAGAGGGCGTCTACCAGCGTCCTACGAGTTTAAGCATTATCTGAATCAAACTTCAGCTGACACTCAGGTGGAATTTAGGACAACAATGTGAAGAATTTGTTAGTGGCAGTAGTATTAAAATACTCCGGGACGCAGTATTGTGAGCTGGGTAATGGCTAAAATTGGGCAGGATTACTTTTTATTTTTTATCCATAAGGAAGTAATTCTTGCAAAACTGTGCTGCCCAACAGCTCCTCTTCAGTCAGTTCATTTTTAAGGAGACAAGTTTTTTAACAAAACCACCTGCCACAGCACTAGGGGCTGATAAGTTGAATCTGTCTCAAGGTGTCAAGAGACTCAAGATGGATTTTTGATTCATTAACTGCAGTGTAACGATTATTTGCTTACTGAAGTCAGTGGCAAAACCATCATTATAAAGTTTCAGGAAAAACATTCACCTTAGTCTTCAGTGTTTATTAGTAGTTCATATAACTCATTTTCTGTTTATATTATCCAGATACCCTGACTCCCTTGTTTAAAAGTTTTATGTTTGCTACCTCTCCTAGGGCATTCAAAATAGTCCAAAGTAGGTCACAAACAACATTCTGAAATGTGCAAGGGTTTAGACTCACTACTGGATTCTCCTTTCCTTAGCATCATAACTATGTATGTGGAACTCTGCTAGCAGGGTTAACCTTTGCTCACACACAGTTTCTTTTCCAGACTATACAGATGTTAAATACATTGGCAAGCCTCTACAAGGAAATAGGTGTCTTCTTTGTTGAGCTTGACCTTGTTCAATTGCACCACCCAGTGCATTTGCTAAAAAAAAGTCTGTGAAAAAAGGCAAGAAAGCAGAAGATGATTATAGAAAGAAAAAGAGAGGAAGGACTGAAGAATAAATTAGGCTACAGGAGAGGCCAGACTGAGGAGAGGGCGGAATTGGCAGCACCTTGAAAGTGGGAGGTTAAGAAGACTGAGTAACACATCCGTAACGTGCAGCAGCTCTCACGCTAGGATACTTTGGGTATCCTCTTTCAGGAACTTGCTTGCGCTATTAGTTTTCCCAAACCCACAATTAATTTTAATGAAACCCTTTTCTATTTTTAGACCAACTTCAAAGAGGGAAAGAGGAGGAGTTCCTCTCTCCACATCAATGAATTTAGGCAGGATAAGTCTTAGGATTCCAGAGGAAACTCACCATGGAGAGTCGGAGGAAACACAAGTTTCTGCTCCATGGCATGCATAAGTAGGATACAAACTGAAATGCTCTATTTTGAAAGCAATCTACTCTCTGTCTTAATGATCATCCTAGAATACAAAACCAAAATAATTAGGTCATAGCAATTACTTACAGACCCTGACTTACTGGGAGGCTGCCAAGAATATATCCAGCACTGCACTGAAGACCTACTAACACAGAAGTACCCTAACATACAGTACAGATGTGCCCACAAGTTTTACACAAATGACCGTTTTTAAATACTAAAGAAAATGAAATAAAATTTTCTTCAGAACATGCCTGGGGAATCATTCTGCAGACCAACGACAACTTGCTGGGTGCCCTGCAGCTCTCTGCCCCAACCACCTCATTTCTGATCCCACATGCTGCCTTCACTGCAGTAACTCTGCCTTCACAGCCTTGGCCCAAGACCAGACAAATAGAATCACAATGTCAGTTAGGTTGGAAAAGACCTCTGAGATCATCCAGTCCAACCTATCACCAAACACTACCATGTCAGCTAGAACATGGCACTGAGTGCCATGTCCAGTATTTCCTTAAATACCTCCAGGGACAGTGACTTCCCTAGGCAGCCCGTTCCAATGTCTCATCCCCCCTTCTGTGAAGAAATTCTTCCTAATGTCCAATCTAAAACTACCCGGGCCCATCTTAAGACTATGTCCTCTTGTCCTGTCACTGGTTGCCTGGGAGAAGAGGCCTTCCCCCACCGGGCTACAACCTCCTTTTCTTCAA
Source organism: Gymnorhina tibicen (assembly GCA_013399875.1). NCBI lineage: Eukaryota > Metazoa > Chordata > Aves > Passeriformes > Artamidae > Gymnorhina > Gymnorhina tibicen. The sequence continues at coordinate 591,456 of VXAZ01004440.1, read as the reverse complement.
GCTAAACAACCCCAGATCCCTCACCCATTCTTCATACGGGTCATTCTCCAGACCCTTTCTCAGCTCTGTTGCCTTTCTCTGGACTCACTCCAGCACCTCAATATCCTTCTTGAACTGAGGGGCCCAGAACTGGACACCGCACTCAAGGTGTGGCCTCACCAGTGCCAAGTACACTTCCCTAGTCCTGCTGGACAGTATCGCTGATTCAGGCCAGAAGTTTTACTTCCCTAAGTAGTCAGTCTGCCAAAACCTACGTTAGACTCCCACCACCTTGGCCATCCCACCCTTCAGGTTCACCCCCATGCCTACTCTCACCCTCCTGCCCCTGGCTGGCAGGGCTCATGCAAGGGTTGATGGCCATCCCTGGCCTGGGCTGCTGGGTGCTTCCTCGCACAGGGCAGGCAGCTGCTCACACCCCACACCTGCCCTGGGGAGCTCACAGAATCACAGAATAAACTGAATTGAAAGGGACCACAAGGATCATTGAAGTCCAGCTCTTAGCCCTGCACAGGACAACCCCAAGAATCACGCATGAGCCTGAGAGTATTGTCAAAAAGTTTTTTGAACTCTCAGGCTTGGTGCTGTGACCATTTTCCTGGGGAGCATGTTCCAGTGCCCAGCCACCCTCTGGGTGAAGAACCTTTTTTTAATATCCAACCTAAACCTGCCCTGACACAACATCAGGCCATTCCGTCAGGTTCTGTCACCACAGAGAAGAGATCAGTGTCTGTCTCTCCTCATGAGGAAGTTGTTGACTTCTATGAGGTCTCCCCTCTGTCTCCTCCAGGCTGAACAGCCCAAGTGACGTCAGTCACTCCTCATTCGGCTTCCCCTCAAGGCCCTTCATCGTCTTGTGTCCTCTTTTGGTCGTTCTCTAACAGCTTAATAGCTTTCCTACATTGTGGTGCCCAAAACTGCATACAGGCTTCAAGGAGAGGCCGCCCCAGTGCAGAGCAGAGCGGGACAATCCCCTCACTTGCCCGGCTGGCGATGTTGTGCCTGATGCCCCCCGGGACGGACACAGCTGGCCCCCCTGGCTGCCAGGGCACACTGCCGACAGCTGTTTGTTCCCTCTGCCCGGAGCAGGCAGCTGTCCGCACCCTGGGCTGGCCGGCTAGGTTTGCTCCCTCCTCCTAGAGCGCTCAGACGCGCCGGGCATCACCGGCCCTTCCCCGCCGCGCCCGTGCCTCAGGGGCGCCCAGCGCCCGGGGCCGCTCCGCGCACACGCAGGCGGC